>BEXV01000758.1:55643-72319 GCA_003118195.1 Hemicentrotus pulcherrimus | reverse complement strand
ATTTCTCTTAATTGGTTCTCTTCTTTCTTTATTTCCTTCTTTCTTTCCTTCCTTCTTTCTTTCTTGCTGTATTTCATTTAAAAATAAATCTGTATCATTTGTTGTGTGCATGAATATGTGTGTGTATAATATAACTATCTCTCCCCCCCCCCTCTTTCTCTCTCTCTCTCTATTTATTGCCTTTTCTTTCTTTTTTCCACCTTAAATCCTCTCTCTAACTCTTGTTTCTTGTACCTCCTTACCATGTATCATCCAACTATCTCCCAAACCCAGCAGCTCTGCTCTGTGCCATCTACTGTTCCTCTATTTGTGTTGTAATTGGGTTGGGCAAAGCAACATGCCACCAGACGAGAGGCGTTGTTTGATCGCCGTCATATAGTGTTCCTAGGCATCTTATGGTCGTCGTGGCAACAGTATGTGTAACACAAACAAAGTCGGCTCCAAGTTACGTGCATGTTCATGATACGTGTCCCGGCCCACATCATGTTTCTGCGGCAATGTAATTAAAATCTTGGTGGTAAAACATGATCTAATCCAGGGTCAGCATCTTATTGACTTGTTCACACTCTCCAACGAATGTCCCCTCAGAATTAATCTCAAATCATTTTCCGCTATGATTCCATTTATTCGTTATCTATTCATCTTTTCATCTTTCACATCTTTCCATTTCTTACTCTTTCTATCCCTCTTTCTTCATTTCTATCTCTTCCTGTTGATCATCAGCTTTTTTCTTTCAATATGATTGTATAAATCTTCTAACGAGAATTTATTGATAATTTGGAAAATTTATCAACTCGATGATTCAAAAGGCTTACTCTTCATTACCTTATGAGATTTTACAAAGCATTCTAGAAATAGAAGAATTCAAAGTATATCTTATATGGTGAGATGGGGTACAGCTCATGTGCATTGCTATTACACTATCTTAGCAGTATATACCGATATGATGATAAGTCCTATCTCGCAAGCAATTTCCTAGCAGATATGCATTTACGATAGTTATTTTACTATGACAAGCTCGAAAAAGACATCCCTCATCCAGTTCATAATTACTGAAGGCTTTCAAATGCATTAAAATGATTACATGAATATGTTATTTTAGCCGTGCATCACATCTCATTTATATGCATCAAGGATATCAAGTGGGGGAACCCCCTCTGCTCAATAGCATAAGTAATTGACAAACTGTATACTTTATATATCTATCATGTGAAACAGTTAAATGAGCTCTCTTGAAGGGTTGAATGACCTAGCAGTGACTGATGGATGTAAAAAGAATGTCTTACAGAACAAAAATGTTTAACAGTACTTAGAACATAAATGGTGTGTTTTAGGTGAAGCAATTTGCTAATGTTCTCTGAGATGTTTTGGTTAATTTCAAAACATCAAACTCTACAGTGGCAACCTTACTTAGAGATAAAGAAAGAAGACTGACAATTTGCAGAGCAGAGAGGGATCTTCAAAACTTGTGAAAGGGGCTATTCCCAACCCTAAATTGACAAGTTAATGATGATTATCATATGTCAAACATCATATTATGTGTTTTTTTATTTTTTCTATTTGTGAATAAAATTTCATATGATACCATAAGTAGATATATTAACTCAGTGAAATGTGATCACCAATCATAAATTTACTATTTAACAATATTGTTCTTAAACTGGGATGGTTGATATTGCATACTTCACTCATGCATTTACATACAAAACAGCCATTTCAAATTCCTACTTACTCTCTTTTTGCCTATGATAGAGGTGCTTCATAGAACATTTACATAATGTTCAAATATTTCAGATGACTGAAGTGACATCTAAGATTAACACTGTGGACCTGTTTGTATATGTTAAGCCACTTGTTATACTGTTAAGGCTAATTTTGTATGCTTTGTTACCCTCTCCAATGATACATGTATTAATTATTCACCAAAGAAAACTAAATTCTTCATTAAATTGAATACACGCAACCTTTGGTTGTTCCTGTAGATACTTAAACTTGGGTGCTTGAGTGTTATAAAACAAATCTCTACTGCCCTGGACATTTCTAAGTAATGTGTAACGTCAGCGACTTCTCCATTGATCCTGTGCAATCAGTTTATTGAGAAATGAGCATTACATTGAATCAGGAAAGACTCATTTGATCCAATAGGTTTGCTGTCGTCGATGTTTAAAGAAGATGGAGCTCTGAATTGATTGGTAACATGAACTCATTCACTCTCCGTCATTTTATATTAATATCACTACAATTCTCAAATCTAATGAGATTGAAGAGGGTTTTTTTCTTGTCACATACAGGGTCTATTTTCAACTGAGAAGCCGATGTTGAGAGAAATGAACCAGTTTGTTTTCTGTGATGAATGGTCTTTTAATCTATTCAAAAGTTAAAATAACAAATGATATAGTATGAACAAATATGCTTCATTGTAATATACACCTATCACTACATTGCTAACCCCTTTTGAAAAAGGGAAAATTCTCTTTTTAGTTGAGAAAAGAGCATAATATTTGTTTCTTCTTCAGGATCTAAGTTTAGGAGAAAGGTGCTTCTAAACTTGTTAATCCATGACCATATTTTTCATAATGATGCACAGACAAAGCTGCACTTGAAAGAGTTTCCTTTTGAAATCAAATTGCACATTCTTGGATTCCAATGTGATATTGCTCTTGTCTAAAGTATTGTTTTATTTGTAATAAATGTTTCTTTGTTCTCCTGTCACTCAGTAAGGATGAATTTGATTTGAATTTTATCATTTTGAGAATCTTTTGTTGTGTAAAAATGGTTTTAATTATTATAGGTACATACATGTACGTTCAGGGCACATTGTTTTATTTTTTGTGATGTTGTAGGCATATCGGGAATTGACTTTTAAGTTTATGCAGACATTTGTCAAGTTCTATATATATATAATGATATATAGACAAATTTTACATATATTTCTTAAAAGGAAACATACTGGTCATAGCAATGAATTTCTCACAATGCATACATGTTGAATGTAACAGTTTACCTAATCAGATATAATTTGTCTTCTTTCTTTTTGTACTACAAAGTGGAACTGATATGATTTTGGGGTATTGTATATATATGACTGATGACACTTCTATGTATGACTGAAAGTTTATGAGATGTACTGCATCAAGATTTTGAATAAGAATAAATGATTAATGTATTCTAAAAATGTTCAATGCTATTTCTGTTATTATGTAATCTTATGTTTATGTGTATGTACGTTGAAGTACTAGAGATGTGAAGGAACTTTTTGGGATGGATATGTATGAAATAACTAGAAAATTTACAGCTATAAAGAATGATGAAAAATGATGAAATCATGATCCTTAAATCTAAACTCCAATTTCACACCCCATGTTCTTTTCTGTTTTATTAAGTGATGAAAGATAATCATTAAAGTAATCCTTCACTTAACAAAAGTACTTAAAGTGAAATCTCAAAACCAATTTAAAGACGCTTATATTAGAGTACATGTTGACTATCCCTTTAACTAGTTGTCTCTTGAATGGAAACGAAGATCCAGTTTGCATCCACTTCCAGCCTTAGGCTTCAGTCAAGCACAGATGGCAGATAAAATAGTGAATCAACCAATTCCTCCAACAAACTCCCAATTCACTTGTAAATAAGCTGATTTCATTTAAATGCACCTCACATTGAGACACTACGCTACAGGCAGGCAGAGATGGGTGTCTGTCCGGGCAACTAAACCATGTTATAGAGCACCTTACACATTAGCAAATTTAAGGGAGCTGTGTAATGCCGGGTAACGAGACAAGATAAATGATGGGCAGGCCGGGGCATTCATCCTTCTTCTCAACCTTAATTTCAGAGTTACTGAGTGAGAAATGGAGAATTTTAGAAAGCTGAATAAATCATGGCTATGTATGGAACGGTGAAAAAGCCCTTTGGATATTTGATGATCGATGTGATGGGAGGGGGTGGGGGTGCAGTGAATGAATGCTCTACATTTAGTTTCCATTATGGGTAGGATGACTGATGGTAGATAAAGATGAGGAGGAATTAGAACAGTCTAAGGATTTGTGACTTCAGCTGATCCAATGATAATTATGTGTATGAAAGAAGAATAAATTGTATTTCTATGAAAATGAAAGTCAAATATAAGGATGAGAAAATATCACATTATATACATGTAGGTAAATGGTGATATTCTTAGAAGTTGCAGTGATATTGATGATATAAGTAGTAGTTGTAGTAGTAGTAATAGTATTAGAAGTAGTAGTAGTAGTAGTAGTAGTAGTAGTAGTAGTAGTAGTAGTAGTAGTAGTAGAAGTAGTAGAAGTAGTAGTGGTGGCCGTAGTATTAGCGGTAGTAGTGGTAATACAAGTAGTAGTATAGCATTACCAGTTTTCATTATAATAGTTTTTATGATGATGATGATAGTGATGATGAGTATTCTAGAGAATTTATGTGTGATTAAGTGTGTAAAATAGAATGTTTTCTGGTGTTAAAGATGCATGGAAAAGAAGTGAAATTCCAGGGATATTTGTGGAGGTTGCGCACAGAGTTTGGCATGGTCAAAAAGGTTTAAAATTAGATTTCCCTTGATCTTCAATGATTTTAATACTCCTACGAGGATAGAATAAAACTTATTGAATCACGGCATATTTTCAAATTTCTAAGTGTAGTTTTGCCACTTGTCAATTATTTGCTTCACAACTGATCTACTAGACATTTACTATTCCACAGATATAATCATTTGTGTGCTTGCAATTTTCATGATATGATTCTGTTCATGATGATAAATCACAAACATGAACTCTAAATGGGATGGGAATTCTTAAATTCAAACATTATTCAGAGAGTAAATCCATGTGTTTCTTTGAAATATGGCCCAGCATTCTAGGACCCCTTTTTATATCTTTTAAGGCTTTGTTAAGAAAATTGATCAGGGTTCTAATCACAATACACCGACTACCAGATTCTCGCCTTCCTATAGGCTTAATACATGAATCAATCAGTATTGAAAGCAATGGGTTAACCATCTAGAAAGACAATCATCCTTGATAAATACCGTACTGTGTGTTACCTTTAAGAGATGGACTCCCAGGAAGATAGATGTGTGAAGAGACCAACAAGCTTTGGTACTCTAAGCATTCCAAACATGTTGGTTATTGTGAGTGGCATCCTAGTATTGTCTAGGCAGCTGATTCTTTGAAGTTTCTTTATAGTTGTCCTTATTATTTCTGTTTATGTCAAACTATTGACAAAACATTAAAATGAAAATTCAGAATATAAGATTATCTGAATATTTCATGCCAGTCTAGTTAACCATTCAATCCAGTTGAGGTTAGGGTCTGGTAGCATGGGCAATTGCTGAGAGTAGTTTCTTACTGCATTGCATATTGGTGAAAGTAGAATGTTCTTAGCAAACCCATACAGAGTATTATTGCATGTGAGTTTACGAGCAAAGTATTCAGTTTTTTCATTGAGTTCTTCACTCAAACTAGTAATTGGTGAAAGATTCTATTAGAGCAGTGTATAACAAAAGGGTTTGAACATCAATGAGAGTTTTTGTTGAAAGTTGTCATTTGTGTATTATGGAATCTTTGAAAAAATGTTCTTCCCAGGTCCTCAAAACAGGAATCATGTGTAATTTCCCAGAGAGTGTTGTTTCAAAGGTGGGCAAATTTTGCAGTTTGCATTGCTTTTATTCAGCAATTTTTAATAGGCTTTCATGTAAATTTGTATGAATTGTCTCTTCTAACAAAACTGTCTCATGATTCATTAGACGAAAGGAAAAGAAATTGATGTGGATAATTTGCTTCTTTTTTTCTACTTTAAGCATATATTTACCTTACTGATTCAAAGTTGATGGTGTTGAAAATGTCGACCGTGGGTATGACATTGCCAATTCAAGGATGACGCGTTAGAGTTGTGACTTGTTCACTGACGTATTCACATTGCCTGAGGGATCCTCTTGCCATGACAGTGATTTATGTGGGAAAATGTAGTCGGATGAATGCTTTATAATTCCAAATCATTATCCATTGGGATCCATGTTTATTAAGTAATTGAATGAAGATAATATGAATAGTCTGACAAAGTGATATTGAAAATCTTTGTGATGCAACACAAATGTTGCTGGTGTCATATTATATTTCTTGGGGCAGGATAACCTGTTAAAATGAGATAATATTTATCAGAAAAAAAGGATATTTATATCTGTACTTTTTTTCTTCTAGCAAATGAAATTAAGTAGATAGATGGGGAATAGTGTGCGTTACACTGTATGGTCCGCTGAGAGCCAGAATGGTGTACCGCCTTGTAAAAGTATACAAGTTAATGTCCACCTGCCTCTCAATGGATGAGCATAGAGCATAGTGCCTCTTTGTTATGATGTGAAGTATCAACTGCCAACATCGGTGGGTAGTTCTACAAATTTAACAGATCTATAATCGTAAGGGAAGACACACTAGATGCATTGCAGTTGCATTATTTAAAAAAATGTTTCCATCTATCTTAAATGGGTGCATCAATGTGAGTCTGTTGTTCATTCATGGTGGCGATGCATCACATTAAACAAGAGGTTTCTGCATTTGTTGTATCCAGTCCTCCCTGCAAAAATAACATAAACAAACTATTTTTAGCTGAAAGGAAATCAAGATTGCCCCCAACCCAGGAGAAGATCTTGCTTGGATAACATTTTGGTTGACCAAACAGTCCCATGAAGTTGACTGTAGTTCATTTTAGAGGACACTAATACACTACTACAAATGCAGAGGATTCGGCATTCAATGTGTCCTTAATTCAAAAAGAAAAAAGAAAAACTCAAGGTGGATCTTGTCCTTAACTCAAACACGGGACAGGATCTCCCTTGATCCATAATCTAAGCCGACAAACAGTCCTCTGAATGGGAAGTAAGAGTCGTGATGGTACGATAGAGATGTAGTCTGCCCGCTGGTATCTTAGCCCTCCTACCAGAGACCATGCTGAGGAACAGCCTTCATCTTCCTCCTAGGACATCACCCAGTTTACATCCTCTGGTTCACATCGTCCGGTCGTTAAGGTGTGCAAAGACTATAAGGTGCACTTCAATAGTTGCTGCTGTTTAGTTCTTTAAAAGGAAAGCATTCAATTAGCTAAAAGTTAAAACTATTATTGTTTCATATACCACTATTTGAATCAATTTTTTGTTACAAAATAGAGTTTGTCACTTTACTTATGTATTGCTGGGGTCAATTTAAGCATGGGATCATTTTAACAAATAAAAATACTGTTGATGAAGAAGATAATTCATATACAGCTAGAAACATAGATTACAAAATGTTATGTGTAATAAAAAAAACATGTAAAGTGAATTCATATCTGCAGTAGATGTATGGTACTAAATTATTTTAAAGTTTGTTTGTAGATATCAATGTTTTGGTGAAAATGCATTTAATTGGATTATACATTTTATGCTGTAACATATTTATTGATTGATGTTGCTGTTTTTGTCCTTGAAATGTTAACTTCTCCAATTCTTAGCAGCTCTGTACATAAGCATTGATCTACATAAGCTGCATGACTCTTCACCAAGCTCCTTGCCAGCATCCTAAAAATGTTGACTACCTTCTTGCTGGCATGCAGTAAAGAGACATCACGGTCCCTGGTGAGTTCAGATCAGAGATTGACATCGTTTTGATAGATGACCTTGCTGATTCAACGTTTCTCAGCAAAACAGCAAATGTGTAGCAAGTGCATACTCAAGTCCGACTCCAGATGTATGGTTGTTAGGACCATGTCTGTGAAAAATTCATGCAGTTTGATAGGAAAGATCTTGGATCCAAATGATAAATTATCATTGTGTTTGAAGATAACATTGACTGTGTCTGTTTCTCTCTCTTTCTTCCTCTTTCTTCTTTTCTCTTTTTACTCTGTCTTCGTTTATTTCTGTCCATCTCTGTATCACTTAGTCTCACCATCTTTCAAAATGTGAAAAAAAACATTGCATGTCTCATAATACTTGATGCTGTTGATGGTACTTGTAATGTAAATTGTAATTTATATTAAAGGATTGCTTGTAATCTACTTAGGAATGCTTTAAATGGCCATGCATTGGTGAGTTACATTAATGAGATGCAGTAAGGTGAAGTGCTGAAGTACCTTTGTGTTGCTTGGAAAATAATAGATGTCTATTAATTTCCAATTTGGCACTCCAGATAAATATGACATGTTTTAACAACAATCTTGTACAATGGCAGTGATGAGAAGAATAATGGGATATAGAAATCAATGTTAGAAGTATATCAATATGTGAAGTGTCAAATCTAAAGTCTAAAGAGGTTTTCTAATGAATGTATTTTGCTATTTTATTTGAAGATGAATCTGGACTTCTTGATCACCCAAGTACAATCTACATCCCAATGCAGAAATAGACCACAATATTTTGGTAAGTGCTGTACATGCTTGTTTCTTGTTTCATCTTAGTTTCAAATTGGTTTTAAAATGCATAAGTGTTTTTTGACTGGTCTATAGAAAAAGACATTTTGAAGTAAATACTATCACTTAGCAAAGTGAATTGTAATCTTAATCCAGCCGTAAACATTGTTGGGACGTTTGCGTAGATCAATATAAATATAAAGTAAATCTAACCCTCAAATATATAAGATTTACCGGTGAATATTCACCGTCCTTTGTGTTTCAATTTGTGTGATTATTATGAAAATTGATAGCTGGCTACCCCATGTTGATATCCATCTTGCGCATGGGGGGAGCCGGCTGCAAGTTACACCATACCAGCCTGCCCAGGTGACGTCAATGGGTGCACCATCACGTAGTGCTTGCCTCCGCAGGGGCACCACGGCGCAACAGACACAATTTCATAAAGTTATTGCTGATTGAGAACATCACTTTTCTCTCTCAGACATAGAGATGATTTAAAACGGAGCCAAGGTTGACGATGATTGGTAGAACCAGCGTCGAGAATTAGATTTTACATGTTCAACCGACAAGAATGACAAATAGCTGTCCTTGGGATTTTCAACTTTATTCAAAGACAAAACTGATCTCATACACGATGCACAGAGTCTGAATCTGTGGTATGTTATTAATGTTGTTCCTATAGAAATGATTAGCGAAGTTTAGAGTATTAGATTGGAAATGGGACGTGACTGTATGCTGTGTGTAGTACAAGTTACCCCATGAATTATCCTGGTATTTCAAACAGCTGAAGAAAAAATGGTAGGAATACAATCGGTTGAACAAAGCAAAAACATTAAATTATCTTATCTGTTTACACCAAATGCACATAGGGTGAAAAGCCAAAATCATTTACTGTATTATAATGCATTTGCCTGTAACTGTCCATTCATGCCTCTTCAATCCTGAAGCCTTTAAAAAAAATGTTGAATAGTACCTTTTTATTTTGAGCACCTATGTCATAAACTATGAAAATATTAAAGAGATAAGTTGCTTAGTGTTGCTCTGATGTATCTATTAGATGTATCGCAAGTCAATGGAAATTGTAACCTAATGAAATTGGGCCTTTCTTTCCTGAAATAAGCATATGCCTGAAGTGCTAAATTCATTGAAGAGAAGTATCCCGGTTCAACCTAACAAAATGCAAGATGGATGAAATTAACCTATCTCCAATGGGTTGAAATGAGCTGTATATGTAACCGACATAGAAACACTTTGAAGTTAATGGCCTTTTGATATTGAAAAACATTAACCATATTATTTTGATGAATCCTTCTTTCTTCTACCCTATTGCATTATAATGTTTCTATTTACGAGTATTATCTTACTTCTCTGCTTCTAATATACCTTTCTGTCTGAAAACCGTCTTTACTTCACCAAGCTAATGCCCTTGAATCTTAAGTCCATGGTCAGAAAACCTGGTGTTGATCTCAATTCCAGTCTCATTACTGTCCTTTCTTTAAACTCTTTCCACTTTATCACTTCATCAGCCATCCATTTCTCGTTCCGACCCGACGCGCGGCTACAGCAGCGGCACGACCGCTTGGAATTTGCAGGATGTTTCTCTAAGGCGCGATGATGAGTTGCCTTCCTCGTCAGTTTGTAATTTCAAACATGGGCTGCTTGCAGTGTTTGGTTCATTCCTGTGGCTTGGGAGCGGATGATAGTCAAGAAGGGAAGTGAATGGGTACTTGTAACTGATTAATCAATGGGTGTTACTCAGTCAATGAATGATAGTACTGGTCTGTTAATGATGATTAGAATCCTATTAATGAAAGAGAAAAGTATAGATTTCATTTTCTTCAAGATTTCAGGTCATGTATTAACATGTACATGTACAATAAGAAGACCAGAGTCCAGTTGTCATATTCTTTTCAGGCATCTGATATATTGAAGATGTAGTTTGATTACGAGTTGCCCTCAATAGATGTAGTTAGCTTTTGACTTAAATATAATAAATGAACAATAAACAAGTATGTGATCCAAAGCCTATGAGATATAATCTCAATAGAACATGGCTTTTATCCTATGTTATCATTACATGAACATCTATCATTCGCATGGTTGGTCCAGTTATTTAATATGCCTAATACAAATTCTATGAAAAACAATTTTAGCCAAGGCACAAGAAATGTCTGCACAAAATCATAATGTCTCTAACACTTGACTGATTAATTCACTTTAATTGCCCTCACGTAATTTGGTTTTCCCATATAGATTTTTGGTGATCGATAAAAATTTGCTTAATTGACTGTTGTGTCATCGTCTTGTGGCATGGGTCCGATGACTGTAAGGCAATGCAAACAGAAAGAGACTTCTGCATACAAATCAACTCTCAATTTGGCATGAAACCGGGTTATTGACTTTTCAGATAATGAGACTATTTTATGCAGTTTTTAATGGTTGCTCATTTTACTGCACATTATACCATCTGGACCGTGCATAAATATCAGTTTACTTCAGTTTTGGAATGAAATTGTAGGATGAGGGGTGATGACATGAAACAACATGGAGAGTTAGGGATCGATGTGTAAATTTTTATTTGCAAATCATGAAGCTAAAAATGGTTTCAATTACTTCAATCTTATGATGTTAATGATTATGATGAAGGCAATGATGCTGATGTAACACAATGATGTAAATTCTCAGTCCATCTATGGGCCCGATTTTTTTCTTTGTTTGGTTTGTTTTGTTTTTGCAGTTTTAGATGACAAGGTGTATCAGAATACTTCCCAAAATACTCTCAAACCAGAATATTAGCAATTATTTCATACTGAAAACTAACAATTTGAATTTATGAAAAATAGACGGAAAGAGAATTAATAATACAGCATGAGAGAGTGACAGTGAAATATGAATAAAAGGCAGGAAACGGAAAATAGGTTCACACTTTTAATTAATTCTTTCTTAGACACAATTATCATACCAACTGTTTTGTACGATGTATATGGGTACCCTACTGATTCACACAATGTGGCATATCATTTACATGATGAGTATTTCTCTTACCCTCTCTCTCTCTCTCTCTTTCTCTCATTCATTGACTCGGGTCATTTTTGTATTGGCCCATCTCACCCAATCAATTTCTCCCAACAATACATGTAAAACCCCTCGGGATAAATGGCACCTAAATTATACGGCAAAAATAAGAATGGGTTGATTGAGACAGATGTAGAAACGACTTCCAATTTATTTGTATTCAGGTCAAGCCTTAGCTAAGACAATAAGTCTTCTCTCATGATCATTATTGATGTCCTCTTTATTCTTTATCAGTGGTATATGGCAAGTTTATATTGGTACCTCCCCTCTAATTTCTTCTTATTATTCATCTTCTCTCTCTCCCTCTCTCTCTCTCTGGTTTTCCTGCTTTTCCATCTTTTTCCCCCTCTATTGGTGTCATTTCCAAATATCTTGCCCTTTCTAACACACACACACACGCACACAATCTCGCTCTCTCTCTCTCTCTCTCTCTGCTATTACGCTAAAGTTTTCTTTCCCTGGTTTTTGTGTTTGTACATTTCTGGCTTTGGTCTCAGCCTTTCTTCCGTTTTCTATCCTCTCACCTTTTATCTCTCTCTCTCTCTCTCTCTCTCTCTCTCTCTCTCTTTCTCCCTCTCATTCACTGCTTACTATACTATCACTCACTCTCTTTTCTTCTTGGCCACCCGCGGCTTCTTGTCACCTTTCTCAGAACCCTTGGTCCTTCCAGTAATTGTTTATCAGAAAGGCTACTGACCGCTAGACATTGACAAGCCTCTATTTATTTTCAACCCAATTGATTTTACGAGAACCTACATGAAGATGAAACAAGATGGTTCCATTGGATGAAGAGGAGGCGGAGAGGAGAGGAGGGAGGAAGCATCGGAGTCGATGCTGCATTAGCCTAGTTACAACAAGAGAGTGTAGATGGGTATCAGTGGGTCAGAGATTACCATTATATGGGTTTTTATGTCAAGCAAACGCTGCACATGGCAACGGCACATACTTAAATTGATGTTGGTGCCCTGGACGTAATATCAACAGAGTGTGTCGCTATTGGGTTATGTCTTCACTGACCTACATTTGTAAATGGCTCAAATTGAGTGATGAAAAGGCAAATTTGATTTGATGATGAAGTCCTAAAAGAAGCATCCCTCGTGAAACTGTATACATTTGGTAGTCATACATTTACAACATATCAGATTCTATATATTTTTTCATGATCAAATATGAATCTAGATAGGTAGTCTTGTAATATAATATCAATGATTAATGGAAATTACAGTTGTGAGGTATGATTTAGCATATAAAGGTCAGTTATGATGTTAGAAAATTCAATACATTTACTTCGCAAGCATTATATGCTTTAATAACATGACTGTTATTGACCGTGCTCCCAGAGGCATTGTATGATTGTATCACACTGTCATTTACATATCTAATGCAGATGTTAAACAATTCCCTGACCACTACTCCTCCGTTCTGGCTATGCTTTGCTTATCTGACCATCTGCTGGTTGGACCTATAGTGACCACTATCACCTTAAAGGTCATCTAACATCAACCTGCATAGTATGACCACCTGTATACAAAGACCACTCTGTGAAACTTGAAGACATTTGAAGCCGGGGTGATATGTAGACATAGAAGATATAAACTACAGTCTAAAGAAAAGTTACGGGAGTTCATGTGTTTCATATTCAAATTTTCTTTGTTTCAGTCCACCTGCTGAAGAAAACATCTACGAATAGTCAATCTTCAAAGTCTTTTCTTTGAGTAAAAAACCCTTGTTTGTATGATACTTTTATTGTGAACCCACAATATATTCATTTGTCAGGTATAAACAGGTTTAATTATGGAAGAAGATAAGAAGTAAACCATTTATCGCAAAAGTCAAATTTTTATATTAATTAACCATTTTAAAGGTAAATTTGTTCTTAATTCTATTTCAAAGGTCAACCGAATGTGGTATATCGGAATACCAGTAGTGAGCGCTCCTTGCTAGTACCCCTACTCATTACACCTTACCTCATGCGAATGTTAACCTTGACACATTTTTAAGTGTGTGCTTATCCTCCAAGACTATTTTATCTCTGTCTTCAATCTTATTTGCCCTTTGAAAAGGAGGTGCCAAAACTTTCCATTTATATCACCATGAACTACTTAGCCTTTTTCACATTCCCCATTTGCTTGACTTCACAACTATGGTCTCATTCATCTCATAATGCCAGCTGAAACTCAATTCAGTTCCCAATTAGGAAGGATTTCATACTCAATGCCTTACAGATATGAATTTAGGGAGAAATGAATGGTTTATGAGGAAAGGTGAAATTTAATTAACGCTGAGGGTTGAACGCTTAGAAACCATTGAGTTCATATTGTCACTGTTGTTAGATAAACACATAAATGACATTTAGAACTCTCACTGACATTATGAAAACCTCATTCATCCTGACCTAGCGGTGTCGTTAAATGTTACGTATATCACACGCCCCCTCTCATGAAGGACTAATGAAATATTGTCGGACAATAAAAAACATGCAAAAATGAAACGATGGAATCCAATTTAGACCCTGTTTTTGTGAAAGGTTTCTACTGCAATAACCCACTGGTTGCACCTGTTCTTTCCATCCTGTCTGATAAAATAAAAAATTCATTTAGACTATTATTTTCTGTGTAAGAATTCGAGGGCATATTAATTTTGTAACAAATTATAAATTGGATCAGGAATATAACTGAACAGTATGTACAGAATTTTTCAAACATGAACAATATAGCTTACTTTGCTATGGCATTTCTGAAACATGAAATAAACGCTGATAATTTGATACAATCTAATGGTTGAAAAGTCTTTTTTTACTTTCAAGGTTATGAGGGGTTCTTAAAGTTATTATTGTTTCTAAAACCAGTGTGTTTATGCTGCTTTGTATTTTAGCCAGTGACAGAGAAGAAAAGTACTGGTTGGGAAAAGTTTTGTGTTTTGCACATTCTTTTTTTATTTTTGTTTGTTTTAGATACTATCCTAAATATTATTTGGTTGTAATATGATCTTAATAGTGTATTCTGATTTAGTCAACTAATATTTCCATGCGACACCATGTTATATATATATATATAGGATTGCTTTGTTTATTTATTTTTCCAATTACCGGTATTCAGCAGAAATAGAATCTGATCCTCATGGGTAGCTGTATTATCATATCTATATCCCAGCTACTGCAAAATGCTGATGAAATTGCAGATGAAATTACAGAAACAGATCTAGAGGAGAAAATTATGGTTTACAAGGAATGATTAATTAAGTAAGAAAACATGATAATGTGGTTCAATATAATATCTTTGCGATACTGTGATGTGCATTCATAGGTCATTTCTAATGGCAAGGACGTGAATGCATGGGGGCTCTTTACAGTGCTAAACTCTAAGACTCAAGCATCCGCCAGTAGACTCTTATGCACCTGTTAGCTGCAATAATCGATGGCTACACTCTCTAAAGCTTTCCAGCGCCATTCATCCTCTGAAACGGTGGAGGAAGCGTTCCGGGAAGAGGGATCACACTTGAGCTTCCTCTTCTCCTTCCTTTCTCTCTCTTCTCCAATCTCCATCTTCTATTTATCTCTAGTATCTAATTCTCTTCTCTTTTCTTCTCGCATCTCTCAAGGAGATCGTCTGGTTTCTCACGTTTTACTTATGGCTATGTATTTGTATGCATCGAATTGCATCTGTATTGCTCTCTCTCTCTCTCTCTCTCTCATAGCCCCTTCTCCTCTCCTTGCCACATCCCCCTCCCCTTGCTCTCTCTCTCTCTCTCTCTCTCTCTCTATTTCCATTTCGCCATCTATCTTTGAATACCAGGTACTTACTCTTGGCTACTACTACTACTTAAATAAAGGTCTTGAGAGTTCCTTCAGCTTCAGAGATCTCCCATGCTCTTGGTCTCTACTCACCTCTCCTCATGCCTCAAGAGGGAGGGAGGTGTACGAGCTGAATGATCATCAGGGTTTTCAGCCCGTAGCCATCAAACGTAGAATCTGCTTAAAAAACCTGCAAGAGTTCTACATTCAGACAAATGCCTGTGTAGTAACTTGGACAGCTAGATATTGGCATTTTGCAAACATAAAAAGGTTAAAATTAATATTGGGGTTATTCTTGGAATAGACCCAGGATGTATGAACGACACCTTATTATGAAACGTTTATTGTCATTTACAATGTATTGTAGAAATTACATCATGCTTATCCATGGGGGGGGGGAAGGGGGTGGTACTCAGATTTGGTTTGGACAAGGGTGTTACCCTACTCATTTTTAAGGGTCATTTTGGCAGAAAAAAAGTACCCATTTTGGGGATTTTTCTCGAAATATAGGCCCACTTTTTTATTCAATTTTTGGGTACTCGCCATGCAAACACCCAACAATTTATTGATCATGAGCTTTAAGGAAATAAGTATTTATCTGTTAATCTTCATTGACTTCCATCAGTTCCATGACATTAACTGTAGCCAATCATGTTGATATTGACTAGTAGTTCTTTTTACTTCTTACATGCACTCCTGTATGATCAGTAACCTTTATGCAATGCCTCCCTCTAGTGGTGGAATATGGTAGACTGGTATCAAATTAATTTGGCATCACCTAACTTTCTGCATCCTTGGTTTCTTGGAAAGTATGGTCTGAGAAGAGATAAAGGTCTATCACATCTGACAGTGGTGAAAGGTTTTCTGCCTGTGTTACTGGTGAGAGGGTTTCTGCCTGTTTGACGATGATGATTTACTTCAGTAATGTCTATTCGTGAATCTTTCTTGAAAGCAAAGGTCATCGGGCCTTCTGAATTGTATAATAGTCAGTACCATATAGAACTAGATGTTAGCGAAATGGGTGTTGGATCAAATAGAAAAGCAATACACTGTATGTGCTATTGTAGATCGTGTGAAGCCATGGCTGACATTAATTTGTGCAAGTACTTTGATTTGTATTTCAATCAATCATTATTTGGTGTCCGCATTTATTATATTTGCTTTAAAACTGGAATATAGCCAGAAAAAGACTCTTGACTTTCTTTCTGTTTGGACTTTGGAGCTAGAAGCAAGAAGGGTACTAACTCATAAAAGTTTACACAAGAGATATTGCCCTTCTGGCTCTTAACTGCTAATATGGTGCTTTTGCTGTATGTGTAACATGTAAGGGATATTCATGAAAATTGTAGTAAATGTACCAAAAGGGATAGGAACATCAATATTTACTGGAAATTTACATTTACGGAGGGGGGGGGGG
>BEXV01000757.1:128082-140881 GCA_003118195.1 Hemicentrotus pulcherrimus | reverse complement strand
AAATTGAAAGAATAGAATAGAATATAGAATATAATTTATTGACTCATTCTCCCCCATTCTGGGGTATGAGAGTACAACACTTGTACATGTCATGATAATGATACATAATAAAGAATACAAACATAGCTTAATAATACAAAGAATACAGAATACAACAAAATGATGAAATGATGTGATAGTCTAGACTATGATGAATGATGAAGTGAAGACAAAAATAAAAATTCACGACCATATTATTATGATATATAAATTTTAAATATTCATTTCAATGTTTCTTGTGACTTTTTTTTGTTTTGTTTTGTTTAGTTGTATTTCAATCAACTTAATGTTTGTTTTTGTTAATTACCCGGTATATAATATAGAATCTATTTCTAACATGCATAATTATATCTCAACTTTCTCATTCATGCTGAAATTTGAAGGATAGGATGAAGACTACTTTGTGTGCAATATGAGTTGATTTCCATTCACTAGTTAGAATACAATATTACAACTAATAGTTACAAATGGCAGGTACGATCATGTCTGATGACTTGCTATTAATGTCTGTTTTTACAGGTGGGTTTCAGGGAGAAGTCCAGATGGACGAGTCAAGCACTACCTCTTGAAGTTAGATGACAGATGACACTCCATGGTGACAACATGGCTTGCTTCATTCTAGGGGTGCCTGTGCTTCTAAATATGTGAGAGAGTTGTACTGCATTCAGACCTTACTGCTTGTCTGCTGCTGAAGTGGCAACTGACACGAAGCCAAGACAGTATGGCCAAGATACCAGTTTGATCCCAAGAGAGGGATCGTTATGGATTCTTTCTTCATGTCTTCACATTGCACAATATCTCTCCAGGGATGAGCCATGACACGGTCGCAAAGATGTTACTGTTGGGAGTTAATGCCTTGAGACATGGCAAACCTCGCGGCTACTTGCCTCTCCTACAATCCCAGTATAGCTTCCTGAGTGAGCTGCTGAAGGGATTACACTGAGAATGAGCTGCACTGGAATCTGTAGCAGCTGAGAGAAACTTCCACACAAGGAGTGCTTATCTTGACATTGATGTCACATTCCATTGATTTCCCAAGATTGTAGTACATGTATATCTCAAAAGATGTCTGTCAAGTCTTTTTAAAGATTAAAAGATTATGTCAAGTTAAAAAATTTGATCAATAGTGTCAGCTTCTTAAAGGGGACCTAGATCTTAATAAAACGAGAAATGCAGTTTTTACCATTGCTGTTTCTGCCAAGATGTGTGTGGTTCCTAAGTGGTTCCTAAGTGGTTCCAAAGTAACTTTTATTATGATTAATCAAAACAAATGAAAGATTTTCCTTTTGGCAAGAATTTAGGCAAGATTTGTTTGTGTAATGTGGTAATAGTTTGAAGTCATACATGGAAGTAAACAATAAAGTGATGAATATCTCTATTGCATTTGCATTATTGCTATTGCAATTTTTTCCTTTCAAATATAACATTTGTAAAGTTAATTTCAAGTTCTGGTAAAGGTGGAAAATGATTTCTTATAAAATATTATATTCCAATAAAACTTACATTGAATGAGCAATTTGAATAACATTTGCTTGATTTTATTGTAGAAAATGTAATATCTGGGTAATGTGCAAAGGAAATAAAAGGGGTACACGTATTCCAAATCTTATGACAAACATGTATTCTTCAGTTTCCTTCAATTTATGTCTTCTTCTTCCAGTTATGAATTATGCTCTTAAATGATTATGATTTTTGAGGTTTAATTTATTTGCTTCAATTCTGTTCTGTTCCAGCCAACCCACATGTTCCATTTAATGAAAACTTCAGAATAACTTTTCAGCTACTTTCTTTAAATCCGACCTATATGTTGAAATAATTATTTAGAAATAATGAATACTGGTATGTAAAGTTTATACTCTTCACATTTTTTATTCTTATAGCACAGAGCTCGGTGAATAATAGGAAGTTCTTTATTGCGTGCATTTGCCATTCATTTTACCAACCAAAATGTGGGGGTTTTTTTTGCGGTGGTTTACTGCACCATATCTGAATAAGCATTTATTTAAAGATATGTTGATGAAGTTGTCTGCAAGAGTACTGATATTAAGTGAAGAAATTTTGTGTTCTGTTTTTACTGAAATTTAAGTTCCACAGCTATGTTAAATGTATTATTAAATTTGAAAATATGGTGAAATTAGTGTAGTGTCTTTAATTGAAACCGAGTCCCTCATTACCTTTGCAAATATTCTAATACACATATGTTAGCCTTTAAAAAAAAAAAAACAAACAAAAAAACAAACAAACTATTATATAACAACTTCATACAGCATTATAGCAAAAACATAATGGCACAAACAGCTGTATTTGGAATGCATGTAATCAATTCGATACAGCATCATACAGAGACAGAAGCATGATATTTGGACTCAGAGCTAGTATTTACCCCCTACTACCTAATTTTTTTCAAATTATACCAAGGTTGACATTTGGCATGACAACTATCAACCTTGATCAATTCCAAAGAAAAAAACTTTTGTGCCACAAGGTTTTGCTAAACAAGAATTACCTCTCCAAAATAATTAGCAAAATCACATGATGCATATATAAAGAAATACACAATGCAGAGTACTGTAATACATGAAATTCATGTTTATTGAACATATGAAAACATAATTTACAATCTGGTAAATGTTGTTTTGTACTTCATATGACAAATGTTATCATACAAATTTACAGTTTACTTGTTGACACAAAACATTTCTCTTTTGTTTGTAGTATTGGGCTGGAATTTCATATCAATTTCATTATTGTATTTGAATGGACACTGTATATGTATATTTTTACTTTACAAATGGAGCTTCATTTTTATATTCTCTGATGTTGAAATGGCAACTGATCTAAAAAATAAATGTTGAGATAATAAACTTACTAACTGATTTCTGAGTCAAATGTTACATATCATTTTCAGAAACTATTAGTTTATTAAACTACATTCTCTCAAATTTTCTGAGAAATAAAAATACAGTTTTTCTGCACAATTTATGTGGCATTACAGAGTAAGATAATGGTTGGAGTTCTTTACAGAGAGCCCTAATGTATAACAATACTCTCTTACAAACAGTAATTTGCTGATCATAGCTCTTTTTTAACTCAATTTTTACCCTGATATAACAAAGTATCTTTCATGGTCCTATGATCCTCGTTATAACTAGGTTTCACTGTGCCTGAAGATTCAGTTCTGACCAACAAAAAAAGCTCTGAATGTTTTGGGGTGGCATTCTGAAGAAAGCTGCACAATATGTTAAGTATATGTACACATATGGGCCTTCAAGTCTTGTAGAGCCTTAAACAGTTTTGCAATTTACTGGTATAAGCAAAATGCCAACAAAAAGCAAATAAATAAGATGACATTGGAACAATTTCTATAACTTCAGGCTTTTGGATTATACAGATAAGGGTAGTAAAAATCCATGTCTGAAAGAAAGAGAAACATTCCACTTGAGACTTGACTGCAAATGAGAGTTGATTTCTACTCAACATTCCATGAGATAGTGATGTGATGTAATGGGCAAAGCTATTTTGAGCAAAATGAGCTCCTCTTGGTATAAACAAAAACAATGTATGTGACACTAATCCTCTCCAGTCATACTGAATAAGAAAAAAATCCATACGAGTATCTCTGAAGACAAAACATCTTAAACCTTACAAATACTACTTAATCTACACAGGAATATGACTAGGCTTCAAGCCACACATTATTTCTCCTTTTCTTTCTTCTTTGCTGCTTCTTCCTTGGCCTCTCTTTCCTCGTGCTCCTTGATGAGCTTCTGGAGCTCCTCTACAGGTAGGATGCGTATCTTTGTCTTACCGTCTTCTCTTGTCAGAGAAGCAATCTCAACTGGATAAAGAGGGAGATAATATAGGAATATCTTATTTTCTATAATTTGTATTCATTTAATATCTTTTATAAACTTTTTTCTTTGGTGTTGATGTCTTTCCTGCTGCATTTGACTAACAGATGTATCTACATAAATCCTGGTTGAGATAAAGATGAATAATGGTCTTTTTAATCCCTGTCTTACAAAGAGCTTTCCTGCTGCATTTGACTAACAGATGTATCTACATAAATCCTGGTTGAGATAAAGATGAATAATGGTCTTTTTAATCCCTGTCTTACAAAGAGTTGATATCAATTGCAACTATGTACATAAGAGATAAGAGACTGCAAACTTGGGATTGATTGGAGGACTTTAGATTGATTTTGATAAACTGTAACTCCTTGTAAGACAGGGCCCAGTAGTCAATCTGCACCTTCCCCCCAAATCATGGGTTTAGCAAATCATAATTTTTCTGGTGTGGGTTTTTATTGGTAAATTTATAAAAGATCCTATGTTAAAAATACTTTACAAATACCATTCTACAATGTTCAAGAGAACCATCCCATTTCTCAATTCTCTCCCAGAATTAAGCTGAAGGCTTTCCAGTCTCCAGTAAGCCATGTTCTGAGTATTTTAGCAAAGGGTGGTGGTCTAGCAAGGGCCTAAAAGATCTTTCTGCATGAAAGGTACACACACCACATGGGGAATCTACTCGGTACAATGTGAGCAGACTGTGATGCATTGCAATGCGCATAGATTCCTCAACAAAATTGGATAAATCATACAGGTAAACCAATTATAATGATACCCAAGTCACACTCTGCCGAGACCGACAACAGATTGATCACACACTAAAAGGGAATTTACATAATGGCAAATGGCCCAGAATCACTTAGTTTGGGTTTATTAGTGTGACCGATGTATCAAAGCAAAAGGAGATATGAAATGCTTCACTCTGTTTTTTTCTTCCACCTTTTGTCTTCTTGGAAATAGCAACATGGATTAATTTTGCTTCAGATCATATTCATTCAAATATGAAAAGCAACTTGAAGCTCCCAGGTCTTAAATCATGGAACAAGGAACAAAATACTTACTTTTCTCTGGAGTAACCTTGGTCATATCTAGTGTCTTGCTGAGCACCTTCACAGCCAGAGCTAAGGCACCCTTGAGGTCTGTTTCCCCTTCCTTGTATTCTTGCTTCAACATAGAGATAGCAGCCTTGGGGGAAATATTAAAAAATACAAAATGTTTTCATAGTGCTAAAGCATACATGTATGCATTTTGTAATACACAGAGTGTGTCTGATGGCTATATTATACATATTTACAATCTTTCTACTGCACAAGTTAATATTTTTGTGATTCATGGGAACATTTTCATTTCCCTATTATTTTCGCAAAATGTTAGTATTCTTTAAAGATTGATGAAACAAGCTACAATGTATTACATATTTGAAAATGCACTGCCAGCTTACAACAATGCAACACTTGTGAAAATAATGGCTTATATGGTATGGAAGTAAGTAGATCATGCTATAAATCAATTCATCTTTTAACATTAACAGTGCCTTCAAAACATGCACAGTATGTCCTACATTGCAGTCATTAAAAAAAATGCTCTCCAAGACAACATCAAAATGAACCATGACCACTACCACAAACTGTTGCAAAACATCCACTGGGGCGAGTAGATTTGGAAAAATGTCCTACTCCAAGGCAAAACTATGATCAGGGTTGGGCGGTAAATACCGGTAAATACCGTCCGGTAAATAAGATGGGCGTCCGGTAAATATGACAAAAACGGGAAATATGAATTTAATTCTCTATTTATTAATAATTTTACTTGTTTTTAGCCTCAACAACTGAAAATATTGTTCTGAAATAATTAGCAGCACAATAGGCCTACTCATAGTAGAAACACACTAACAGATTTATAAAATCCACACTGCATACATGTACACACCCAAACATATGCCATTTTGTTCATATGCTATTAACTAGAAATATTGCAATCTGTGTTGCTGGCCGCACAATGCAAATGTATCCCCTGGCAGCGGCAGCGATTTTGTGTCATCCTTATGTTCGAATGAAGATCCCCTCTCCCCTACCTGAAACAAAAGGATGAACCCAGGTTTGATGAAGTAGAGATCGCCACTAGTGGCTCAGACCATTGTCAAGACTAGGAGCAGCATCACATACCAATATGTGTGTAGATTAAAGTATAATGCATCTCAATAGAAAAATTTGAAAGAAATCTGTCAAGAAATGTGGCAGTTAGAGGGCACAAAAGACAGCCACCAAAATATGACCATTGACCTTATAACAGATGGAACACAGGTGGCAGCATCACCAAACACTAAAGATGTGTACATGTAGATTGTACTAAGACATACCTCCATACAACATTTGAAAGAAATCGGTCAAGAAATGTGGCAGTTAGAGCACATAAAAGACATATATGACCATTGTCCATATAAAAGACGGAACAATGAGGGTAGCATCGCCCAAAACCTGTAGATTGTACCAAAATACATTTCTAATTTCCTATACAAAAATTTGAAAGAAATCCGTCATGACACTAGACACCTACCAAAATATGACCTTTTGACCCTATAGAAGATAGAACACTGGGGGCAGCATCTCCAAAAGTTGTAGGTGTGTAGATTGTACCAAGATACACCTCCATACAAAATTTGAAAAAAAAATCAGTCAAGGAATGATGCAGTTAGACCGCAAACTAGAGCGCCACAAAGACATCTATCAAAATATGACCTTTGACCCTATAAAAGACAGCTAGAACACTGGAGGCAGCATCAGCAAAATCTATAGGCTATACCAAGATACACCTTTGTTAAAAATTTGAACAAAATCGCTTGAAATATGTAGCCTATAGAGCACATACAAACCATCCCCTAAAATATGGCCTTTTACCCTATAGAAGACGGAACACTGGGGGCAGCACCACCAAAAGTTATATGTGTGTAGATTATACCAAGATACATTCCATACAAAATTTGAAAGAAATCCGTAAAGGAATGTGGCAGTAAAAGCGCACACAAAATTAGCAACTAATAATGAAGAACATCATATCTACATGTAGATTACCGGTAGGTTTATATTCGGGATCTTTTTCCTGTATTTTTTCCAGCATATCATAATAACAGACATAGACAAACACATGTAACAAAACACACACACACACACACACAAATAGTTCACACCAGAGCAACCATACTCACCACCATTGTTATTATGTTCAAAATTGGACAATCCCTATGAACAAGTGAGTGGAAAAATATATTTCTCGGTATATCCCACTAAAAAGTGGTAAATACTGGTAAATACCGGTAAAAAGCGGTAAATACAGGTAAATACCGCTTATTTCCCGGCGTCCGGGAAATAAGCCTCTGAAGCGGGAAATATGCCAACCCTGACTATGATACAAATACCTTATACATATAAAAAGAGAGAGAGAGAGAGAGAGAGAGAGAGAGAGATGGCAAAAGAAGGAGAGAGAGAGAGAGAGATAAAAGAAAACCTACTGCACTGTTGTTGCCGATACATGTGGCTTTCCATCCTCCGTAGTTTCCACTGGGATCACTCTGATAAAGCTGAAATCCGTAGTGTTTGTCCCATCCCATGTAGAGAATGGATACACCAAAGGGTCTCTTTCCTAGGGTATGAAACAAGGTTTTAGAGTTAGTATTTTACAGTAGGATCATTTTGACAAAGCTGAAATATCTATTGTTTGTCCCATCCCATGTACAGAATGGATACACCGAATGGTATTTTTCTTGGGGAATCAAATGAAAATAGATTATTCATCATTTTTAACAAAATCACTGTGATATACAAGCGTTTACACATGAAATTTTGGGGAGATTTAATTCCTAGGGTCGTATTCTAAAAATGATGCAATCTTTTCTGTTAGTAGAACAATGTTGATGGTCATAATAAATAAAAATTAGGACATTGGTTAATATCTGTGCAAATCTGGATGCCTGCATGTAAAGTGAAAGAGCCATGAACACAAGCACCAATGATAAGTGCTTATTCCACACAATTTCAGTTTATTATGACAATTTACATCTATGTTATTAACATAAAAGATTACACTGTTTTCAGAATACGGCCCCTCATCTGACTGCAATCCCTTGAACATCATATAATTTGGTTGTATAGTTTGTGGCAGCATATCCCATTGTATGGCATAGTAAGTAACTTTAATCAAGACACACCTGACAGGTTATTTGTCATTTTATTTCACATGAAGGCTCTTGCAAAATACGTTACGTGCAATTTTCTGTTATTAATGTGACCAAGCAATCTTAGAACAGTCATTTGGCAAGCATTAAGCCTGGATCACATGTAGTTCACCAAAGAATTTAAAAGCTGACCATCAGAATAGAACATTAATTCTGATGGTCAAGAAATGTGATGACCCCATGACTGACCTCCTGCTTGTGTGTAGAACTGCTTGATGTCACATAACGTGCTGACTAGCTGTTCATTGGGAATGTTCTCCTGATACTGGAGGAAATATCTGGAGAAAAAGGACAACACACAGGCACATTATACACTGAATACTCAATTAATCTTTGGGACTTATCATTACAGTAAAGTAATATAATATATAATGAATAAACATGATTGAAGACTTAAATAGGTGAATTTCAATATATTCTTGCCTTTGTCACATTCAAATCTTCGACTAGAAGGTATAACTTCAGAAACACTCTGAATAATTCTTCAGAAACAGTAAATTCTAATAGAGTATATAGATTTTACAATCAAATACCACAACATGTAATTGCAACTTAGTACTAAAATGTAGTTGCGTTCATATTTTCTTTAAGTGATTGATGTGGGAAGCAGAGTTGGTGGGGCAGAATGTGGCTCTAGTTTCTACATCCTGTATGGTAATCCTTTCATTTTAATCCTTTTACCCTCTAATCCCTTCCATTCTTTTACCCTCTAATCCCTTCATGGCCCATTATCCAATTGGTAAATCCTTTTGTTCACAACACGAATATTTTGTCCTCATCAAAGACAGTTACATGCATATGTACATGGGATGGGAAGGATTACATGAAGCTGTTTTCTTCCCTGAAGTCAAAATTGTGGAATCTAAAGATGGTGTGGTACACCTAGTGGAAGATTTCCTTTTGCAGTTTCAATCAGTTTCCTTATATTTTGTGATACTTTATTTCAATTACAACAGCCTTCCAGAATTTGTTTTGGAACAGTTGTTATCCTTTTGAATGTCACAACGCCAATAATCAAGTACATTTAGTTCTGACCTTTGACCGGCGAGCCTGAGTTCACTGGTTAGGACGTTAGCATCTGATGTGATTCCTGAGACACTGCATGCCATGTCACTGTGGAAACAATACAGAGATACATCATTAACATTGTATTTTCACTTCCAGAATCGCATGCAAGGAGAGGAGAAGTCCACATGCTCCGGATGAGTATGAAATAACTTGCATTGAAAACAGAAAGAAAGAGCAAGGATGAAAGAGAGCAAGGAAGGGGAAATGACACTTAGACCAAGCCCAAGATATACAATGGGTAGGGTTACCCCAATTTAATCAAACCAGCCAATCGATACTAATTATCAGATTGTTCGAGAAATTGAAATTGAAATGACACCTCAACTCAAAATTTAGACTTTTATTTGGGGTACGGTCCTATTCTAATAATGGTATCAAAAGATGATATTTGCAACGTTTACCAACATGATTTTATCATGAAGACCTCTGTCTGAGTACGGAGTTAAAACAAAAAGTAAATTGAGCAGTTGAATAAAAAAGATTGTCAATTGGCAAACTCGAATGAATTGAATGAAATACATTTCTTTCCTATTTTCACAAAGTGACGGAAGTGAGTAAAATCACGCAAATTGTATGCGATTTTCATTCACTACCGTCACTTCGTGAAAATAGGGACAAATTGTGGTACATTTTCTTGCACTGGGTAAAGAATGCATTTACCTATTAAGTTTGTAGATTTTATCTGAGAATACGACATCATCTAGGAGCTTGTGAGTGTTCCTCCTCTCTGCAGCTAGAAGCACCCCATCTGAAGCCAAGATACCCAGTGAGGTACCTGCATGGCCTATGGCTTCCATGGCATACTCCACCTGGTACAGACGCCCTGGATTGAGAGAAACGTATCATGTATCATAACTATCATTGATTAGTAATGATTACCTTTCACAGGAATGAATGGAATCATTTCAAAAATAGAAGCAGAACTTAAAGAGAACAGGGCAGTGAATGTATGAGCAAAAACAATTAAAAACAAGAAAACTATGAATTAGAAAATTTAAAAAAAAATCAGATTTTCTTTTAGTACAGTATAGCAGATTAGAGAGGAGCTTGCAAGATATGTCACAGTGCTGCCAATTTGTGTTTCACGGATGACAACTTGAATTTTAAATTTTATTTGTTTCTCTTTTTTTCCTGCTTTTCAATAAACCAACCTTATATCATGGTGGACTTCTCCTTTAAAATGATAATAATAGGGGTCATAAGAAAAAGACAAAGACTGCCTCAGTAGAAAATGATGGGTCTTCAGTTGTTTTCCCAATGTGGATATGTTTCCTATTGTTAGAATCGAGCATGATATACTGTCCTTATGTAAGTTCTGTTGAATAGTTCACGGATGAAAATATTACACATCTCACTGGATCTTTCCATTCTTTCTTTAAAGATAGCAGAATGATCGTTTTGTTAGAAAGTCAACACCTTTCAACCAAGGGCATAAAGTACAATGAAATAAATAGATTGCATTGAAGAACATGATCTATGATACTGCTTTGCTGAAGAAAAAAAAAAAACAGTCTTCTATTTATGTATTTTATGCAAAACAATAATAAAAGACTTATACAAAAATTAAAAACAAAAGAAAACAAAGATTTGCAAAGATCTTGTATGCCATTGAATACAGGTAGATACTCTAGCATTCTAAAATTCTCAATCATTCCCTAACAAATTCAAACACACATTGGCAATTGAATTGGCAAATTTCTGGTTTGTGTCAAGTCCAGTCCACAAAAGCCAGATCTACTACAGGGCGGCCTCATGTTATAGTGTTCTTATCACAGATTAAGGTCATTTATGCTCAGTTCTCTTACCTTCTGGCGAAAAGATGGTGGTCTTCGAATCATACCTTCGTGACTGCAAGAAAGAAATGAGATCAAACAAGATTGTAATAGGACATAAATTCATTATTCAACTACATGTACTGTATATGTAACATATCCGAACATATTTATTCAACATTGCTTTTGATGATTAACTTACTCTGTTCATGTTGATGTATATTTGATATGTATTGTAATTTGTAGATATATTTTTTTAATTTTGGTTTTGTTTAATATGTAATTGTTTAATTTGTTTGTTAAAGCACTTAGAGACTTTGGTGGAAAGCGCTTCAGTCATTTCATGTTTTAATAAATGTTGTCTCTGTTGGCCGGGCCGCTATTCTCCTTTGATTGTTTACATGTATGAATTCTATAATCTTTTTACACTCATTATCATCTGAGGGGTCCACAATTTACAAGCTCTGCTTTTCAGTGGGCCTCTCCATTTCCAAAAAAATTATAAATGCAGTTTAAATTTATAATTCAATTTTAGTCTTCCTCAAATGTATAAATTTCTGTCAAGATTTGTTTATTACAATAATGTAATATGTTTTGTATACATTTTACATTGTATTTTTGTTATTATGTGTTGTATTTAGTTGGAAATGTAAACATAAAAATGAAATAGTACCTATTATATTATTTTATGTTATCTGTGAGTGAAAGATGTCTGCATTCATGTTATCTACAAAACATAGATCTATGGAGAAAATGCCTCTATAAAGGGCCCTAGTGGGCGCTATTGATGCACTCCACAGCTGTGCGCTAATATGTACAAGCTTGCTGGAGGAAGTACAGCCTATGTGTGACCTTGAGAGGAATGGTCTTCAGGGTGAAGAAAGACATGGAAGGATTGTAGGATTCACACAGACATGTCATGTCCAGGCTTGCTAGTCTTTACACTGAATAAATAGTATATGCAGATGTGTAAGTTGGGAATATCTTCATCAATGACCACATGAGAGCCTATCTCATCAACTCTGTCAAATAAAAGAAACAGAACAATAAGGCTGTACTTCTTGAGGAATCTATCATTGATGTTAAAGTAGTGTCCAAGGTCAGGGGGTCCTGCTCATCATACATGAGGAACAAACCTTCTTCTTTTAGAATAGCAACCTAGAAGCAGAGACAGCATTGTTCATTTTGCTTTGTAGAGGATACAGAGATGGTATAACAGCAAATGATTTTCTGGAAGAGCTTGGGTAAATTGTAGTTGATTATTGAGTTGGGGAACAAGAAGAGGCTCAATGAAAAGTGCCAAGAAGGAAGTGGCTTGCAGTTTCTCAAGAGCCATTACTAACCTGGGTCCACAAGCCAGACCCTCGAGCTGTTGACGACTAGTGTCCAGAGCCAAGATCTGGAGCCCTTGACAGACAAGGTTCAGTTTCAAAGTCTTGAGCAGTTGACACCCTGTGCCGAGAGTTAAGATCTGGACCCTTTGACAGCCAAGCTCCAGTTTCAAAGCCTGAAACTGTGGATGACAAGGGTCTAGAGCCAGATGCAATGCGTGTGTGCAAGGCTGCAAGCTATGGGAAATTATGGGTATACGGGCCGCACGTATGTGCGTACGTCGGGTTGCTTTGCCTGGTCGCACGTACGTACATGCGTGCATGTATATTAAGAGGCTTTAGCCCGCGGCAGAATGCAGAAACCAGAGAATCAGAACCATAAGCAGAGTAAAAGCACTACATCATCGGAGTACTACGAAGCATCACAGCAAGGACATCAACCGACATCAACGGACATTAGATTCTCAACATATAGTGCTGTTATCGGTGAGTAGGATTTTACTTTAG
>BEXV01000757.1:102297-113109 GCA_003118195.1 Hemicentrotus pulcherrimus | reverse complement strand
TTGATTGGTATGCTTTGAGCCAAATTGGAAGTGTGAGAACCCATAGCTTTTCTTGTAGGAGGTAAATCTTTCACAAATCTGTTGGCAAAATTCGTCCCAATATCCCATCCCCATTAAAAGTGTCAAAGCACCCTGAAAACCTTACCCTTCAGAACTAACAATGGATATTGCTTAAATTTACCTAAATATAATTTCCAACAAGGAAAAAAAGAATGAATGGATATGAACAGATAAGTGATAATGGGAAAACAGCTAAGAGGAGAAATAAAACCAATGAAAATAATGATAAACAAGCAAAATGCACAAATATTCCTTTTCACAGGCACAGAACAAGGCTTATTTATTATCATTTTCATACAATGATATAACTTTGTATCTTGCATTTTTTTTTTATACAACAGCTATTTCATGTGTCTGTAAATACAACTGACACATGTATAAATGGTGTGTGCTCTTTTCTTTGTACAGCAAATTTTGGTACAGAACTGACTTTTATATAACCCAGCTCCAAATTTGTTAGACGTCCAGATCTTGAGACCAGCTAAATTACAAAATTAAAATTTTTTGATAACTACACAATTATATACTTTACAGCTTCAGAAATAACAAAATAATAGATTGAAAACAACAGTAGTCACATGATTGTATTCAAGATATCAACTATAAGTTAGTAAAATGGTATGCACTGATAATGAAATCACTTTCAGAACATACTGTGCATCAATTAAATATTAAAAACTAAGACGGGGAACCTTTTGAAAGTCTGGAATACATGTTAATCCTTTTGCCTTGGTCTTATATTTTAAACAAAATTTGTCTTGAACGGGTAATTGAAGAGTCCGATTTCCTCTGATCATAATTTATAAGCACTAAATTTATTTTCATTTCAAATTCAAAATACTTTCTGCTATTTAGATTTCATTCTTGCTAAATTAATAAATCGTAAGGTGGGCATGGGACAAACAATTAAACAATACTCTGATTACAATGCCTGCATTGAAATAATCATCTTAATTAAATCTAATCAAAACTACACACATACCGTAAGTGAACATTTTCTACAGTGATATTCTCTTTTTAACATTCACGGAAAATGATGAAGATCAATTCTTTAAATATACCTTGATATAAGATGCAAGAAAGTTGCTCACAGTTTTTAAAAAGCATTCTAGCTCTTCTTTGATGATTTTCCAGGACTTTTTCTTCAAAAGATAAAGTAGGGTTTTGGTCAAACAATTGGACTGTGAAAGAAACTGTTTGAAATTGATTGGAAATGGCTGATCATACAGCAGGTTATCATATAGCAGTATTGGTGTATACTGTGGGGTTTTTGATTCACCAAAATGTTAAGATATTGGCCCAGTTTTCTGCACTCTCCCCCTTTTCCTTCTTTTCAAATACGATTAATTGTACTATTGATTATTTATATTTATTTATTTGTTAATTACTACTTGTATTACTTATCATTATATTGCTAAAATGTATTCATTGTTATTTTTGTTATTGTTTATGGAAAATGCAGAAATAAAACTTGAAACTGAACTGAAAACTGAAAAAAGATATCGGCCCAGTTTTCCTAAAGGTCACATGCACAGTACTCAGAAATGTGTACCGGGGAAAATAGAAATGGATACATCAAATTGATATAAATTCCTCTTCTCAATCTCCTTCCCATTATGAATATCACAACTTGTATATTATTTAGTAAAACATCTCATTTTCAAAATATCCATTTCTAAAATTGAATTGTTACCATTACTCATGAGCAATGTTAGAAACCTCTTCCATTTATCTCAACACTCAAGGGAATCTTCAAAATGTCAGGGGGAAATGATATACAGGCAATGACATTATTCAACAAAACAAGCACATAGAGGGATGGAAAAGCTACACACAGAAACATAGGTACAGCAATAATAATCAATATAGCTTTGTACACAGAAATATAACTTCTTCAAATGAATCATAAATGGATAAATTTTTGAAATAAATGCACTGTAAGTGATATGAATGAAATGAGTTGTATCAAACTATATTCACAGCAAGAAAATACAAGAAACAACCCAAATATATTATGGAAGTGTAGCCGAACAAGAAAAGCAAATAATAGTTATGCATTTGGCTCTGTAATATGACTCCACATTCTTTCTCACAATAGGGCCTAAAAAAAAAAGATGTTGTATTGTTGTTTAGGTGTCAAAACATGCATCTGTTGGTTGATATTTCTCAGTTTTGCTTTAATATTATTTTTCTCTCTAAAAAAAAAAACGGTAATAAAAAAAAAACAGACCGTAGATTTCAAGATTTTTGGGTCGGTCGCAGAGGGAAATACCACATCTTTTTATTTTAGGCCTAATATTAGCTCCAGATTTTATTAAATCAAAGGTATAGGAATAGTTCTTTGGTTTGAAATGGGAATCAGATTGAGTTTAGGTTTAGCATTATGGTTAGGTCTTATGTTGGATCAACGGTTGAAGGCAGGAATTTGACCAGAGTTAGAAATTGACCTATGAGCAATTGTTGTTGAGCCTATGTCGTACAGTCCACAGAAACAAGTTTTCAAACAACAACTCCTCATAACCTTTCATACATATGTACTTATAATGTCATAGATATGCCATGATTGCTAAGAAACTAGATTATGAGCAAACATTCTTGGTTAAAAATGTATGATATTTTGAGCAATGTACAGAGTTACCTCCAGATGTAAATATTTAAACACACAAAAAATGAAAGATTTGACTGTTTATAAAACTCCCTTTTACACAACCTTTGTTGCCAATTTGATAAACCAAATTTACACAGATTTACATTTTTGGCCATAATTGCTTGTCGTATATTTTCTGCATTAGCATGGCTCATCTCAAGTAAAATAATATATTTTCTGATTTATCTTGCATTACATTGTTATTATACCATCTGCACCAAGTACAAGCAGCTATCAGTGCCTTGCTGTTGCCTTTTAATGCACAAGATACATATCAAATATTTATCTGACATGGCTCATTTCCAATGGAGAAAAAAAAAAGTGACTTTATGAAATTTGAATTGCATTTATTGACTTAATCGCTCGCAAATTAGATTTAACTGAATAATACTATTCTTCTTAATGATATAAAAAATTAAAGTAACTACTTTTTTTTTGTGAATTGGCAGTCATTATTTTTTTTTTTTAAAACATTGCTAGATACTGAAATCAACTTTTCTCATCTTTATACTGTCATTTGAAAATGATATACATTTAGAGCAAATACTAGTATCAACATTCAGCTGTTTACAAGTTGATAAAATGAACTTTAACCTCTTGTATCTTGAAAAATATATATCCTGAATTCTACACCAATTTATCTGTACAAGCTACAAGTATGAGGTGATAACATATAATGCTATACATGTAAAACTAGAGGATCGTGTATTCATTATTCAGGCCTACACCACACGTATGATCCAACTACGACCAGATTAAGAAAGATTCATGGACAGTCAAACCTGTCTATAAAGGCCACTCAAGGAGAAACAGAAAATAGCCACTGTAGACAGGTGGCCCTTCTAGAGAGGTGATCACTATAAGGCAGGTTTGACTGTACATGTTTATGATTGGAAGAGTATAAATATACCAGTCACACCGTGATTGACACTAGACCGAATGCAATTTTTCGCTTTGTAACCAAATTTATGCATAAGTATTTATAAAGCGCCTCAATACAAATTATTACTTTCACCTGGGAATACAAATAAATGTATCTCAATAGTCTGAAATAATATTGCGTAAATTATTTGTTGCTAAATAGGACAAACATTATGGCTTGCCCTTCCTCACAACATGTAATATATGCAATTTGTGTTCTGAGTATTGAAATACAAGTATTTGTAAAACAGGTGATTGAAATAATTTGTATTGAGGTACTTCTAATAATAAAATTTGGTCACATTACCAAAATGGCCCATTCTACTCACTATCTATCCTTTTAATTGTTGAAATACCATCACAGAGAGAGAGAGAGAGAGGACATGATTTTGTGTCTGTCTGGGTAGCTAGTAGTACACGTTGTTTGGCTTGAGATTTGAAAGTATCCTATAGAGAATATCACTGATACTCTGGTTAGTGTCTATTCATACTCTTTGTTATCTACAAAGCTCCACATACTTACAGCATAGTCACAAACAAATTCAAATCATATATGACGTATATTGCTGTAGGTGAATAAGGCAAAAAATAAAGTGATTTCATTCCATTCAATAGGTTTGGTATTGTGGAGTACATACTCATATGACATGAATATATGCTGTATATCGTATTTTATATGTACCTAGAGCTGTACAGGTTGATAAGTATTGAAAATGCCTAAGGTATGTACGCCATAAAATTGTTACATATACACAAAAGAATACATGCTTTAGCAGCATGACATGACACACACTTTGAACACACCATGATCATCCATTCACTATCAAAGCTCAAAAGATACACATTATCTAACTATAGTTCGGAAGAGGTTGATCATCGTGGTAGATAGTAAGATTGGTAGTTGATCAGTTGTCACACGAAGAGAGCAAACGAGAGTTGCGACGTTTCGACTGCTAACTGCTAGTCCACATTGCCTGACGAAGACTAGCAGTTAGCAGTCGAAACGTCGCAACTCTCGTTTGCTCTCTTCGTGTGACAACTGATCAACTACCAATCTTATTATCTAACTATTTCATGACCAAAATATGCATTTCCTAAACCAAAATTCAATGCCTTAATGGTGATGGTTGATATATGGGGTATGTCTGTAAGAATCTAATCTATCCACGTATTACTTGAATCAGCCGAGCATGGATGAGTGAGAGACAATCTGTTGAGCAGAAATATTTTTCCCGTATAGATACAATAATATTTGACTTAAGATATAAGAATGATAGTGCCAGTATTTATTCAAACAGGGTGTAGACTAAATACATTCAAGACATTGAGAGACTCTATCAATATAAAAACATTTTTTTGGAACAGTTGATATCGAAGGAATAGAATCAGCTTGAAATGAGGTTGAATAAATTTTTTTCTTAATCTATAAACAGCATATATTTATTCGAGCAAGAAAACATGTTTTTAAAGAATATCAGGTTTCCTTCCTGACCACCACTTTGTTTAGCCTTCGCTAGCCCACGGTAAAAAATAATAGACCATATTCTGTGTACAACATCTGTAAACGTCCAGAGTATAAAAATAACTGGTTATAAAAAGAGCATACCACTGGTTTCATGATATGTAAGAACTGCTTGCCTGTATAAAGCTTTTTTATATATTTATATTTGTATATATAGTCTATCTGTCCTCTGTTGGTTTGCAAATAGTGCTTTGGTTTGATGTGAAGGTCAAAGGTCACAAGCCCTCGTCTTCTTCTTCAGTTATGATTTCTCTGTGCTCCGGTCTCTGAAAGATTAAAAACATGAAATTGTCATGAAAATAGAGAAGAGCAAGTAAAAAGAATGAACAATATTTATAAAGTTTGCCAAATAGTACAACACGTAAAATAAAACTGGTTGAATAGAATTTAAACAACTCAGAAAGCATTCCAAATAATTCTCCTTCCCAGGAATGATGTAGACCACATTAATTTTGTATTTCAAATTCCTGAAGAATGACAGGAATGAAAAGCTTCTGTACTATTCCGAGGGGAAAATATATTACATCCCATATTAAGTTTTCTTTGCTATTTAAGCTTTTCATCATTCCATTCAAGGAGCACAATGTAAGGTCATCCTGAAGATAGCCCTTTCATCTTTTTTTTTTTGTGAAAAGAAAACAAGTTTAAAAAATATGAAAAAATACAGGAAAGGGAAGAGAAAGGTATTTATAGAACAGAAAAAAAATTCTTTCTGGAGGGAGTTTTGAAAGGAACTTATTTTATTCTCTGACAAATGAGAAGACAAATTATTTTTAGCTTGTGCGTTCCCATTCCCCATTGTCAGGAAAGTGCTACTGTGATTAATACTGTTACAGCTAGAAGGAAGATGAACAAAATAATGAACTCACTCTATGTAATTCCTCCTCTTCTTCCTCTCCATCATCCTCTTCCTCCTCCTCCTCTTCTTCCTCTTCCTCTTCTTCTTCCTCCTCCTCTTCTTCTTCTTCTTCCTGCTCTTCTTCTTCTCTGTGATTGGTTGGTTGTTGTCCATTACCACGATGGTCATTTTCTCGACACCACTCCCTCTCCTTTAGCACCCTGGCGAAGCACTCATTTAGGAATTCATACTGAAATACAGAAAGGAAAATCACAGATCATATTTTTGTTAATGTATGCATCATTTAACTAGATAACATCTGTTCACTATTTCTTATCGTTACTGACAACTGAAAGGTAAAATAATATGGTTATCGGATTCAAGCTCGCCCGCACACAATGTGTGCACATTCTCCACTCCCTGGGGAGTATTCCAGCCAGGCGCCATTTTACAGACACTCACAATGCTGAGCATACAACATTAACGTACGCATCCTACCGGGTACCCATTTAGCACCTGGGCGGTGAGTGGCAAATGTAGATTACAGGGCTTAGGTCTACTCGAATGTCAAACTTTTAAAGTGAAAATATTTGTGACAAGTTGAGCTGTAGTCTCCTCTTCAGCCTACAATTCTGTAATGTGATGTGATGAGACCAAACAGTGGCCTGAAGTTAAAAAATTGCTTTATACTGGAGATAGTCAAGACCTGAAACACCTCCGATACATTAAAAACTTAGGGCGCCCTAGAATATTCTATCCTTTTATGGTGGGAGTTGGGCACCTATGTTCTGGACCTAAAGTGCCTCAACTCATGATGTAAATTGGGTTCGACTTAAGACGATGAGACGGAATTAAAGGTTAGTCATGAGAGATACAGTACTTACATATTTGGTGAAGACTCTGACCCATCTTGGTTTCTTTCCAGGCTTGGTGTACTCAAAGCAGAAAACCATCCCTTCCTCGTCCGTCTCATACTGAGAAATCTCATTCCATTCAAATGACGGAGCTTGAGCCTGAACATCAAGAAAACAGAAAACATAAATCATCTGGTGTATTCCAGCAGAAATATAGTATATAAATATACACTGTCTTGAGAGGTTAGCCCCTCAGCAAGTAGTACTATTGGAATCACCTCTTGCCCATCGTTTTAAGCAGCATCTCTAAAAGAGGGGTGGGTATATTTGTTTTATATCCTGCATCAAAAAATTATTATAAAAACAAAATTAAACAAATACAATTAACAAAATTGAAATTAAAATTATAAAAAGCAATTAAATTTTTTTGGAAAAAAAAAATGTAAATTTGTTTCCTTCAAATGTCAAAATTGTTTTTACATCATAAAAGGAAAAGAAATTATTAAAAAGGAAATTAAAAAAAGAAAAGAAGAAATTAAAAAGAGAAAAAAGGAAATTTAAAAAAAAAAAAAATAGTACTTTTTCAAAACAACCTTACAATAATTATGATATTTTTGATCACGAGAACAGCTCTCATCAAATCAAAAACCATTACATTTTTTAGGCAGGATAAAATAATAACTATATTATTTGATGTATTCAATGCAGAAATAAAAGTAATAGCTAAATCTTCTAGCGTGTTCCTCACGCATCACCTACTTCTAGGGTGCCGTCCTCCTTGCAAGCCTGTAGCGTAAACTTCTTGTAGCTGACTGAAGGGATCACATGACCTGACTTCTTGGCATCACATGAACAATGAGGGAACACCATCATACCGTAACCGTCAAGACTCCTCGCAATTTTTAAGTACTGGAAGATAATAACAAAAGAATCATTTTAAAAAAAATGGATAAAAAGGGAACGGTTCAAGTTCCTAGCATTAATAAATACGTACTCCATTACTGGAGTTTAAAATTCAAGGAAGGAAATTTATGAAACACACCCAATAAAATATCATGACATTCTCTACTAGCACTTGTAAACTTTTCCCATCCACTCTTTCAGGACAGTACAGACCTCAAATTCATTTAAATCCTTGAAGACTGTAACTATCATCCTATAATACAAACAGCCTAACCACTGACTTAACCCAAGTGATCCAACGTACACGCTTACCTGTAATTTATTTTCCTTATCCTGATGCACCTTCAATTCGTACATGGTTACCGATGGACATTTCACCCGATTCTGTGAAATGTCGCTAATCGCCTGCAGCAAATCAAAAAAAAAATTGGAGGAAAAAAGGGGAAAAAAGAAAAACAATCTGATAACTCTTTGTAGAAATTTGTCACTTTGAGCACTCACAATGGTTTTGGATTACCTTTGTTGACGTCTTAGGGCAATATGACGATGAATGGCGTATCGTTTATCCTCAACAAGATTGGTATGGTAATCTATCTTGTATAGCTTTACCACATTCGTTTTAAAATACGAAAGCTGAGTCTTCGTCATCTAATTTCATTGTTTAGAGTTTTGTTGAGTTGATTAGCAAGGTAGTTTACATTTGAACTGACTGTATTGGAAAAGCTGCTCACGTATTATGTACAAGAATATAAATAATTGTTAAGTTTTGTAATCATTAATTGTATAACAAATGACTCAAGATTTGTCAAAATATGAAAAGCTCAACGAAAAGCACCGCACATATTAAATGTAGATATGGGTGGTGGGACGACACACATAATGGCATCAAAGTTTAGTCAATTCTTTAGGAGCTTTCTAGTCATATTTGAAATAAGAGGCATTCAAGAGCAATCCTTTTTAATTGCTACTACTACCATCCTATTTCTAAAAAGGGGGAGGAGGGGGGAGGGGAACAAGAAAGCTCATAAATCATCTATCACCGCGACCAGAACTCTACTTTCCCTTTAAGTACATCTCTGAGAAATGTGATCTGTTGGATACTGAACAGCCAAAGAAAAGTCCAGTTCAAACCAATGGGGAACAATCCTTAACAAACAAATTTCTGTGTACAATTAATTTGTGACATTTCTATGATGGATGAGCAAAATAGTCCACGTTCCAAGTGGCTGTTTCTTATGATTATTTATAACACAATGTATCACATGTTTATTGCATTAACATAATATAAACAAAAATAATTCAGAACACCGAAAAGCCATGAATAGATTGTTTTCTTGACCATTGTTACTGTAACTTGTATGAAATCATTACACAGAGGATTTGACGGAATGAAGGGTTGTCGACTGCCTGTATCAATTCAGTAGAAAAGAAGGAGACTGAAACAGTGTTAGCTCATCATAGACATGGTATCATTACTGTACGTGGCCATTAGCATATTTTCTTCTTAAAAAGTACATCATTCCCAAAAGTCGAAGTAAAAACTCTCAATGAACTGATGAGGTTCTATCTTTCTATCTATTGGCCATTGGGGAGACAATTAAATTGACCGTAACTTCCTGTCTTCAGATTCATAACATGAAAACAAACACTTAGTTTTTCCCCAATGGAGTTTCTCAATTCCAGGATCATTAAAGGAGGCATTTTACACACCACCATAGCAAATCAACAAGTGAACAAACGGTGTTAAAAAAAGATAAGACAAAATATAAGAGGCCAACAACTTTCCTTTCGGGCCAACAAAGATCCCTTAATTTCCATAATTTTGGTCTGATTTTCCTCAATTTCCCTGACCTTTCCCTAACTGGAAAAAAGAAGACAAGAATACTCATTTTCCAAGTTACTTCTTCCCTTATTTCCAAGATAGTTTTGAATCTTGCAGATTTTAAACACATCCTTTTTTGTAAGACCCTTCCATACAATATCACATGTATTCAGACTTAAAATAATATTCCAATTAAAACAGCCTGTTTAAATTCCACCTACCCACAGATTAAACACAGAGTGATTACAGATTATCAAAAATATCCTTCACTGTGACCTACAATTACATTTACTAGCATGTACTCAAAAGTCAGATGATATTCACCTCCCCCCCCCCTCCCAACAAATAAGAAGCCACATCCACACAGAAAAAAAAATCATCAAATTATTCATGTACAGTATTAAACACTCACTGATTTTAATCTCTATCATTGTTGCTACATTACCTCTGAACGATTTGGCCTGAGATATATTTGTTCTGTAGTCATTAAATATACCAAACAGCATAATCTGTTATCCTGTTTGATGGACGTTCCAGCCCAGTTACCTTGCTCATTTTTGACAGCAATGGCCTTTGAACTAAGTTTTGATGATGCTAAAGTCGTTGTGAAAAAAAAAACTTTAAAAATTAAACTTTAAAAAAATCTTTAATTCTTATCTACATGTACTCATCTTGCAAGTAGATGACTTCTTTCGAGCAAAAAAAAAAACATAAAAAGATGAGTGCAATTTATGAGAAAAAGCTTCTATCTTGTAAACTTCACTTATCTTTTACACATTTTCTGCAAAGACTTTTGAAAAGATATCATGTATTTGAAGCTTTTCAAATTCGATGTTCAAAGATTCATGCGAACTTGTGAGAATTGACTTTGAACCATTTTCAGAACTCAAGATTATCTTTAAAGGTTGAGAACCTTAGGCTTTCACAGTCTGTCATCTAAATACCTCTGTTGCCAATAAGCTGCCTCTTTACTTCTTTTTATAGCTCCTCCCTACTGACATATATCGCACCCACATTGAAATGTGGTCATTGATTGATTAAACATATTTTACGAACCAAGTCTTCAATCTCTTTTCCCCAAAACATGTCTAAAAGGAACTATTTTGGAACACTTAAGGCTGTAGATGTCACTTTATATCTCATGTAGTCTGTTTGGAGCCTGAAGGCATCAACTCAATACAATTTTACAAAGACTTAATGCCCTCCTGGGAGATTCTGTCTTGAAAAAAAAAAAAAAAAAAAAAA
>BEXV01000757.1:85975-101604 GCA_003118195.1 Hemicentrotus pulcherrimus | reverse complement strand
TGATTAGTTCTCAACATTTTCTATCAAGGCCCTAACTACTGTTACATCTAATTTATTAAAGAAAGAAAAAAAAAAAAGAAACTTAAAAAAGATCTACTGCGTCAAGGAAACATACATGATTAGTTCTCAACATTTTCTATCAAGGCCCTAACTACTGTTACATCTAATTTATCAAAGAAAGACGGAAATGATAAATCAATTGTCCAGGTTACTTCTCACATTTAGCCCTCCAGACTAAGATCCTTTATATCTCATAAGGGAATGAATCCCTGCAGTTAAGTTCAGGAAGTATTTAAATCACATAAATCAAAATGAAATTGTTTACTCTTAATTCTGTCTTGGGGAGGAATCTGATCTTGGCTCGAGTATAAACTGTTGAATATCAACTTGATATAAAAAGATGTCAACAAGCCGACATAGCCTTAGGAAAGTAAAGGTGTAATGCTTTTATTTTTGTTCTGACTTTGTTCATGCTATGTACAATATCTGAAGTCAGACACTTTATCTAGACATGAAAGTGAAGATATTGTTTCTCTTTACCCGGGAGTAAAAGAGGATATATGAGAAGCAAACAGATGCACGTTTAACGTCAACTCGCTACAATGAGCTCCAGGGGAGGGCATTGCATGTGCAACATAGCAGTTGAATCCAAAAATTTGCAAAGTTTCTTAAATTTGGTACTTCTTTACCGTTTCGCCTCTTACCGAAGCTACCGGTAAACATTTCTAACTATTTTGGGAAAAAATGATTCTGAGTGAGATTTGAATCTCTTAACTCCCAGAAAGGAGTGACATGGCTTCCTTATCATGGCTCATCAGAAGTTTCTGTGGTGGTGCATAGACTCGTTCCTTTATAGACCCATAACTTCTATACCTAATCTTTTTCAGTTCCTTAGTAAACTTAGGTCCTTGATGGGATTTGGACCTCTTACCTGCCATTTTGGTTCATCAGAAGTTCTTGCGTCGGTGCAAAGACCCCCTTCCACATTGCTACATCAATATTACTCCCTACTCTTATTAGTTAGTTTGAAAAAAAAATCATGATTCTGAATGAGCTTTGAACCTCTTACCTGCCAAAAGAGGAATGACATGGTCTTTTCGTCGTGGTTCATCAGAAGTTCTTGCGTCGGTGCAAAGACCCATTTCCTCAATGCTATGCAGCTTTCGTTGGGTTTTGCAGAGGAGTAGTTCTGAATGTACAAGTTGTGAGGGAACTCTGTTCTTAATAGTTTCCGGTCTGTAACATGGAGAAACACATCAGACATTGTAATTTGAATTCAAATGATTAAGAAAAAAATATATCCACATGGCAGCCTAATAGCTGAATTGCTTGGAGTTCACAAAATAAAATTACAAGAACAAAATGTCTTACAAATACATACATATATCCTAGTCATACAATAGTACAAACTTTGAAGGCACTTGACAGCATTCTCATATACATTCTATATTGGACAACCTCAGAAATTACATTTGGATTGAAAAACTAAAAGAATAATTACCAGAGATTGAAAATGGTTTGGCAAAGAGAGTTTGAGAAATATACAAGACTTATATTCTATAACAAACAATTCTTAGAAACTGCAATTCATCACTGGACTACAATGCTCATCTTACGATAATACCCCATGGGCAAATACATCTACTCAAGAAAACTGGCTATAGATTATCATTCCTAGGACATATTTATCTTGGATATTGGTTGTGCTCTGGGATCAATTTATGGATACGCCAAATCTTTCAAAAACAACAACAAACATTTCAATCATCTCCTTTCAAGTGATATTAAAGAGTGTAATAAGTTTGTAAATAACAACTGACCTTAAATTAGAATCTTTTACATATAATTTGTATCTTGCTGTGAATATTTCTTAATGGCTACTTATGCGATTCTGATCAGCTTGATTTGAGCTTTAAATAACATCTGAACCACTATCCATCCATGCATACAGTACATGCACGTCTCTGCTTTCAAGTTTTTTTCTTCAAATGCATTCATGAGAAGAGTATAGATTAAACATTTGAGTATCATTCCATTCTCTAGCAGTACATAGTAGATATGGAGTAACTCTTCGATCTCTGTATCTTTGCCACTCACTGAACGTATCTAGGGCACAGGGTGAAACAGTAGGAGGTCTATTCTTAATACATCCCTCATGCCGTTGACATTTGCAGATGTGTTGAAATATTAGTATTCCATCTCACAATCATAAACGCTTCACTTTCTCTGCCCTGCATCATTTATGATGCACTATAAAGGGTTCGCTACCTAAATCCATGCATTGTCAACAGTTACACTTAATACTAGGTTCAAACTGGACAAAATGCAGAAAAATTAAGAAAATTTGCATTTGACAACTATGTTCATAAAATAGGCCTGATGAGGAGAAAGCTATTACTGTATGTATCCTCATAGTTAAATATTGTTACTTCTCAGAGAAATCCATTGAAGAAAAAAAAAAAAACAGCCCGCCAAAACGTTCTTAAAAGCAGAGGAAATTAAAAACGGCAACTGAGTTATGGAGTGCCAAAGGTCAACCTCTGTATTCTGTTTGCTTACCTGAGTAACAAAATATCTAAAAGCAAATAGATCAAGTCATAAAATAGAGTAACCTATTTCATTATGGCATGATTTTTTTGTTTATTTAGTAACAGAATCATTAGTAAATCCTCCAGAAATACACAGGTTGACACTTCACTAAGTGCTTCAGAAATTAGTGGACTAAAATTTGCCCACGACGGTCAGCTTCAAAACTGAAGTAAATTTAGAATGCTTTCATGAATATCAGTTAAAAAAATAATAGTGTTTGTATAGAAGGAAATTTCTGTCCATGGTTACTTACCAAAGCCACTTTCAGTGGTTTCAAACAGGTAGAAATAATTGACCATCCCTTTATCCAAGGCAATCTTGTGAACTAGACTCTGTAATGAGAGAAAATAAATCATGAAACATGGACTGATGTATTCAGGGGCAGATCCAAGATTTTGTAGGGCATGGGGGCAAAATTCAGGGGGGGGGGGATCCTAACATGTAAACTAGAAAGCAAGCAAGACTGAAAAAAATGAAGCACATTTTCAGGTAAAAATTTGACTTTCGGATTCAAAATATGTACAAAAGAGGGGGGCATTTTGGTGAGCAGGGTTGATTAATGAATATATGAGAAATTGGTAATAAAGAGGGGGTGGGGCAAAGTAACTAAAATAAGCAAAACAGATTTTAAAAGGGGGTGACACAAGTCATTTTTGCCCCCTGATCATCCATTGATGAAGATATTACCCTCCCTTCCATACCTAATAAATCATCTGAGATTTACTCCAATGTTATGACATGCCAAGGTACCAATGATTGTTTCACATATGCTCCGGCAACATTTGCTATGCTAATGGCTGTCTCATTCTGACATGCAACTTAAATCATGGACCCTAAAATTATACTTTAGCTAGAATATTAGAAAAACTATTACTGTTGCCAATTTGAAGAATAATATGTGATCCTTTAAGCCCTAAAATAAATCCTATCTTGAAAGGATTAATTGCTGTTTATCATCATTGTAAATATTCATTTATTGTTTTACTCTTGACACAAAATTTCCTTATAACTATTTGTTTTTTATGATGTATATATAATATCGCTGTAGAACATGTATTTTAATTCATGTCATATTAATACTAATGTTATATTTACATTGTCATTGCACATTTAGATATCTTTTGTTTCAATGGTTTCAATGGTGGTGAATAAATAAATTCAAAATTTGACTGATGGATGTGAGGAAGAAACTTACATTATATACATCATCTGCAGTGTTGTTCCTCCTGACCGATACTGTGACAGATGTCCTGTCTGGAAGGTTTATCCTCATCTCAACCTGGACCTTAGGAGGCTCTGGACTTGACTGCAGGATGGAGGAAACAAGATAGAGAGACATTTGGTCATTGGTCATTCATCACCTAACACTTAAAGTACAGTGTCCATAATCTCATTGAGAAAAGGGAAATATACTTTGATAAATAAATACCCTCAGTCTCTCGGAGAGTCTTCAGACGTGTGATTGAGGGAAATGTAAGACAACACATTTTTGTATATGGGGGGATTGGTGCAAAATGCAGAGCAAAATAAAGGCCTGTTGGTCATAAAAACTTAAAAAGCTAATCCTGGTGATTGACAACACAAGTTTTTAGGTGAACACCTGAATGGTGTCAAATTCCCCACGAGAGTCCACTCCTCTGCGTCTTAAAAGCACAGTGTCCCACATCTCATTGGAAAAAGGAAAATACATTTTGATAATCATAACAATAATTGAATGATAATTACAACTTGTAGAACACGCTTTCATCTTCTATAATCCTGGATTCATCAAAAGTGAAAGATGACGTTTGGATCTGGTCATGCGATTGCATTGTGAAAGAAACGGTGTGGAATCGACCAGAAAAGGTTCTTCATCTGGCATATAAGAACTTGTGTGTATTGCAAGGTTCTGGAATCATCAAAATGATAAGAAATTTGGCCAAGTCTTGGTAAAGTTACAAACACTGTACACAGAAAGATGTATATGGGACTACATGAACACGTGGCGTAAAAATCCTACCCCCCAAGTTTTTACGATGTTACATTACATATTTAAGAATATGAAGGCATTTGAAGAGCCATGCTTTTCAGGGAACATGTCTTATCTGATGTTCTTCCACACTTGCATAATAAGAATGATAACGCTCACAAATTATTTCCCACCTCTTCCCAGAACTCAACCTTCTCTTTAAGAGTGGATTAAGTGCAAAAAACTGACATTCAAGGAATTGCTTCCTCCATGGTGCATGTACCTATTACTACCATTATACAACATCAAAGTAAAGTAAAGGGGCAAAACCACTTTTCCTCGGCTCCCCTGATGTACATGTAGGACTTTTCCATGACCATTCAGCTCAAAGAATGTCATAACCCATTGCATGAATTGCTCAGAAATGACACGATGCATTGCAATTGTCAAAAAAAATACCATGCCATTTCAATGGACTTCGAGCCTTAGATACAAGCCAATGATTGACATTTTCTTTGATAATCACCCAAGTGGTCAAAACCAATGAAAAGTTAGATTCAACATCCTCATTACACATGATATTATTCATTTTCAAAAAAATTAAAAATACTGACTTTAATAAAATCTAACTTTCCTGGCTATACAGTAGGCTTACTTGAATGAAAATATTGACATGAGAGAATGTACTACTAGAATATGAAAGGACCAAAAATGACTCAATGAGAACACCCCTACCGATTATCATACACTGTAGCATCATAATGATAACAGGAAACAAAGTTCCCATTACCACACTTGCCAAGCAACGATGCTAAATACCCACATGTGACTGAGAGAAATATCAATATATTATTCCATATATATGCATTTTGCTCTCAATATAATCTCGTTAAGGGGGTTGTTTCACAACGACTAAAATCAACTTAAGTTGGACTTGAACTATGGCAGGCCATCCATGCCACCGGTTGCCCTCACTATTGGTCTCTCTAGTGACGTCACAAATCTATAGAATTCACATTTTTTGATAATCTATTATTGATTGAAAAACAGTTACTAAAGATTATAATTTCTAAGGTCTTTTTCCTCTAATTTTACATCTTGTTTCAAGACTTTTTAAGGGTATAAATCGCCTGCCATAGTTCAAGTCCAACTTAAGTTGATCTTAGTCGTCGTGAAACACCTCCCAGATGTCACACATTCACGGCACAAGAATAAAACCCAGTACAACTTAGCCTAGTATGACTAAACCTCTGGAAGGCAACATGAAAAGAGAGATAAAGCTCCTGTCTCGTTTTTAATCTCCGCTCAAATTGGCAATACAGCAGTGACCCCTTCACCGTTTCTTGACATTCACGTCCAACTTAAGTCCATCTTAGTCTTTGTGAAACACCCCTCTAATATCACACATTCACGGCACAAGACTGAAACCCAGTATGACGACTACACCTCTAGAAGGCAACATGAAAGGAGAGATAAAGCTTCTGTCTACGTCTTTAATCTCCGCTCAAATTGGCAATACAGCAGTGACCCCTTCACCGTTTCTTGACATTCATGGCAGTGTCGGGGAGATGAAGTGTTCACGATCAAAATTATTCATGCTTTCTACTATAAATCATATATGGCACACGATCATTGGCATGAAAAAATGGCTGCGTGTGCGTGTACTATTGCAACTTCTTCAGGTACAGTATTGGTAAATGATAGCAGTTTCCAATATTTCTGCATATCATATAGCAACATCAATTAATTTAATTTGTTTATAAAAATGAAAGCATCATTCACAGTTACATTTAAAAAAAATGATATCAGCATTTACAATTAATCTGTTTGCAAATGAAACAGCAATTCTGGGATATGAACCATTTCAGTGTGATATGGAACTGTATTAGGTATTGTCTTTTATACGAATATGCTTTTTTCTTTTACAATCTGAATTTATTTGAAGTCTACATTCAAAGCTAAATTATTGCTTGTACATTGCTGCTTCTTTTCACATCTATTGTATTGCAGCAGTAAGGTTTTTCCAATGTCAAAACCTAATAACTGCAAATGTTGTTTCCTTAAATTCTTATCAATCATACCAGCACCCTTTGAAACTTGCCTGTTCATTACACCCATTCTTTAGTTAATTAAAGAGGTACAATTTGAAGAAGGACAACTCTTTTTGTATGCCTGTTGGTAATTTTCCCCCTTCCACTTTGGAAAAATAAATTAAACCATCCTTGCCCCCTAACTAAAAAAAAAAAAAAAAAAAAAAAAAAAAAAAAGAAAAAAAAAGAAAACTGGGGCCTATCAAATTTAATTTCAAGATATATTTACAAATTACAATCATACAAGAATGTGTATATATGAACTGGAAATTCTAATTCTAATGTTTCATATAGAAGACTTTGATATGGATTTAAAAACTTTACACTGAACTGAAGCGAACATATGCATCTACATGTATGCTCTGTTTAATTCATTGAAGTAAAGATTAATTGAACTATATAGAATAGATTAGCTTAGTTTCGATTAGTACTAACAGAGTGTCATTCATCTAATCTTGAGTTTCTATATCATCAAAGGATCTATTGTCTAGTAATACATGTACATTCATTTGTGATGTCTTTCTTTAATATATATGCGTTGTATACCTTACTTTATACATTTTCAATGCAATATTGTTGTTTGTGCAGGGTTCTTTCATAAAACATTGTTCTAACCACTGATTGGGCAACCTTGGATAAGTGAGTCTGAATAAACAAAATATGATTACATTGTTGACACACAAGTGGGCCATTAGCTTGCCTGTATTGCTTCCATGAAAGCCAAGGCACAGACATGCTGCTATCGCTTTATCAAAATAACATGAATACTATTAGAAAGAGCTGGGTTTAAACCTTGTTCTAACCCCTGATCTGGTTCTAACCCCTGATCTGGTTCAAACTACTGACGGGGCCACCCTGGATAAGTGAGTCTGAATAAACATAATATGATTTTATTGTTGACACACAAGAGGGCCATTAGCTTGCCTGCATTGCTTCCCCGAAAGCCAAGGCAAAGTCATGCCGTCACTATCACTTCATCAATATAATATGAATAATATTAGATAGAGCTTGGTTTTAAACCGCTCTAATAAACAATGTCACTGTCAGATTGTTTCCCCGTTGCTCCCCTTCACATTGCCCGAAGGGGTATTCCCCTGATGACATAACTGGGACACCACTGCCTCCATCGCCAATCTTACGTTTGAAAGCTAAAATTATGAGCCAAACCATCCTGCGTAAAGCAACTATGGAAGTCATATATGGCAGGCTAGAGGCCTTCTTGACAAACTCCAATATTCTCTCAGTAAACAAGCATGAAATTGAACAGTAACAAGACACGGTCGCTGCAAATTCGAAACTCTGTCAATTGTGGGCGTTATTTCTTCTAGTTTCTTCCTATTTGCCTTCGAAATATGAAATGCCAATTTTGTTTCAAATTAAGATGGATGTGTGCTCTTGGGCAGTTTGCAAGGTTAGATGATGGTTTCAGTTTTCATTGGTAGAATGATATTGAGAACACCTCAAAATATTTATATCATTTTTTCATATGATCGAGAAGGATTTATGTATCCTTGTCTGCTTGAAATTGTGTTATACTTTACAGTAACTGTTTATGCCCCATCTCTGTCTCTCTCCCTCTCTAACGCTTTATATTTTATCTCACATTTTCAGTCTTTGAAAAGGTATTAGAAGCAACGTAAGTAAGATTGACAGGAACTGAAGGGGTAGAAGTGGAAGAGCTAATGGCACTCGTGCATGTCAACAATGAAATCATATTTTGTTTATTCAGACTTGAATGGTTAGAAAAATGTTTTACGAGAGAGAGAGAGAGAGAGCATTGCACAAACAATAATATTGCATCATACAAAAGTTATAAAGTAAGGTATAGACAGCATATTAAAAAAGACATCATAAACAAATTTAATGATAAAAAGTTAAGTAAGAATAATTGTAAACATCTGTGTGCCATTGCTTTGCAGATGAATGGTTGAAGTGAACTTTGACCGGAGTACCATTGCTTTGCAGGTATAACAGTGAACAAAAAGGCTCTTTATCACATCATATTCTCTCCTGAGAGACAGGAGGCCATTCTCTCATGTACTTTTAAAAACAGTTATGTCCATCTACCGTTCAGCAGACAATATCAACATCATCATTCAATGAATCAATGCAAAGCTGCTTGAAATCCAATTCAATCCATATGAATCGATACGGGATCCAAGGGTATTTGGTAGAGACTCGTAGAGGTGCACTAGGAAAAGTCATTGCAACCATCACAATAGTTTTAATATAGCTCAGGCCAGTTCCTGATGCTCTGAAAAGAAATAATGCACATGGAAGGCTAAATGCAAGTTGCAAAAAGCCTTTTTGAAATAAGCACCAGAAAGGTGAATTTTCTAGGTGTTTAAATATTTTGTTCTTTTTTTTCCCCTTCGATTTTACAGTATGAATTTCATTAATCTGCAGCACACATTATGCATGTTTAATGAAGATTTGTGAACAGGCCACATACGCATTCCTGTGAGCAGTATGTTCTTAAGAAGATAGATGTACCCTAAGGCCCAAATTCACAATGGAGGTTTAACTTAACCAATGGTTTAAACCCTCATTTACATAACCCATGGTCTAAAAATTAGCACAAAATAAGTGTACCTTGCCTTGTGTCTGTCTAATATTGGACCTCTGACTGTGTCATGCTTATTTTGCGCTAATTTTAGACCATGGGTTATGTGAATGAAGATTTAAAGTGATTTTTAAACAATGGGTTAAATTCAAACCTCCTTTGTGAATTCAGACCAAACTGTCTTCCTCCTATATAAACTCTCTCTCTCTCTCTCCCTCTTATCTCTAAATTGCCTTCTCTCTCCCAATTGCCTCTCCTCCTCTCGTGTCTTCTCCTCTATCTTTCTCTCTCCCATCCCATCTCTCACTTCTCTCTCCTTACCTCTTCTCCTTCTCTTTCCCTCTCTCCTTCTCTCTCTGTCTTTACCCCTTCTCTCCCTCCCCTCTCTCTTTTTCTCTGTAATTACATCACATAAGTCATCCCAAATCCTCCCTAAGTCACGGAAGATGAGCCCACAAAATAACTCCTGGCTCTCTCTCCCTCTCTCTGATAAGAGACTATAAATCTTCTATTTATACCCAGGTCTTGATTGCATCAAAGTCCTGAAGTGTATTCACCCCTTGGGCATGCATCTCATTCAGAATTGCATATTGTTTTGCTGGGATCATTAACCAGCCTATTCGTATAATCACGACCATGTTCAACTGATGAAGGAAGCAATTGAATTTTCTATGTACAGGTACATCTATCTAAACAATGCTGATTTTTGTAAAACCTAATGAATAATTTCACTTCCGATTCCCTTGCGATTCCTAAAGTTATTGCGATTCCTAAAGTTATAGCGATTCCTAAAGTTGCAAAAACTTGGGGGAAATTAGATCCTTTGCTCGTGCATGTCCTACCCTTATGGAATAGCCTTCCTGAAGACATCAAAAAGTGTATAACCTCTGATTCCTTTAAAAATCATGTAAAAACGCTTCTGTGTAATTCTTAATTCTTTCTACATGCACCTTGAGCACTCCACAGAGCGGATTTGGCACTATATATTAGTTACATTTATCATCATTATTATTAATAAGTCTAAAGATAACTCAGGCTGAAGTCAAAGGAAATGCGTGTTATAAAAAAACTCAATTGATTGGGTAAACTTCCGTAACCATCAAGGTCTCTTTCTATTCACATAATGTTCTGCTGGAATCATTAACTGGCCTCTTCATATCACCATGGCAATGTTCTGTCGATACCTAACATCAAGTGGTTGAATCATCCGTACAATTGTATTCTATGCATTCTGCTGATGTATATAGCTCATTATTTCGTCGCTGTTTTCACGAAGTGACGGTAGTGAAAAAAAATTGCATTCACTTTGCATTACGATTTTCCTCACTACCGTCACTTCGTGAAAACAAGGACGATTTATTCAAAGACAGACTACTATCAACTTAATTATCCAAATTTACATTGGTATCAATGTGTATTGTTAAGTTGCATTCAAACTGTTTTACATGTATCCTGAAATGGCTGTCAGAATCTATAATAATAATAACAATAATCTTTTAAAGTCTACCCCAAATTTTATAAGGTACACTTTTCATATTTTGTGATGTACATATCACTTTAGATTGACCTGCATATTTTAGGCAGATTCCCAAATTATTTTCGATAGTAAGTGCGATCTTACATCATGGCAACAATGGTTTGTTGACCGGTATATAAATGACAGTTTCGTGGGTTTATATGAGAAGAGTTTGAATATCAGGCCATCTTGACCAATGTGAAAACAACTCTATGCAACGCATACAAAACCATTTTTACCAGACAGAAAACCATTAAAATATCAAATTCCAAGTTGAGGTTTAGGGAACTAGTTTCTTTCAACGTAGATATTCCTAGGGATTGCGCTTTGCTTTGTTGGAAAAAGTGGGCATTAGAGAAATTTCTTTATCTACTATCACTGCTTTTTATACCCCTTTTGATCCTTCATAATACACTAGTACTCAGCTTGCACACTTCCTACCTAATTAGAGAAGTTTTAAAAACCTGTAAATCCGGAATAAAATTTACAACTACTTTATGAGGTCAATTGATTATGCAAAAAGTGAGCTCGCATGCAGTAATCTACAGTCAAAAATGTACGTCTACAGGAGAGTAAGTGAAGAAAATGTTTGCACATGCTGTTTTCATATCTACACAAGATCAATATTTTTTACAATCTATTATTATCAGTTTCCCAACTATTTATTCCTTTTCACTCTCATTTCTTACTTGAAAATTGGGTAACATTCTATTTTTTAAAATTTCAATAAAACTGAATAACTCGAATTCTACATGTATATTCTCATGCTATGTGCTATTACGAAGGCCTTATTTCAAATGTCGGCCTTTTCATCTTCGTACATTACCCAGTTTTCAGCCAGCCTAGGTGTTTTCTACGCCTGAAAATGGGAGAGAACTATGTGATATCTGATACTCCAAATTACCACCCGACATACCTCACCCCGCGCAAAGCTCCCATTAGAGACAGGCTGCATTACAATACGCGGCATAATGGAATTGTCGCTTAGAGACAGAGACCACGAAAAATAGGTCTCAAATGACTGCCAGCACAGCAAAGAGGGAGACACGTACGTCTCGCAAAAAAAAAAAAAAAGCCCCCATCCACCATGGCAAATTCAATCTACTTTTCAGACTACTGAGTATAGCAGGCTCCAAAGAAATTAATACCCATGACTATCTCATTAGGACTCCTAAATATCATTAACAGCATATCTATACAGCAGAAATTTTTGCTGATTTTTAGTGTGTGATGACTGTCAGATGGGAAAGAGAGCTAGCATTGGATGTTTACAGCCTAGGAGCAAGAATGATACCCAAAACAGCCATTACTCTATTTTTCTCAAAGGGTACAAAAACATAATTGTCGGCCTCACAAGCTGACTAGAATTTGGTGAGGATCGAGTCTTTAATAGGAGCTTCGGTAAAATGAAAAGCTGTATTGCATCAAAAACACATTTTTGCTGTATTCATCCATATACATTGCTCATGAAGTAATGTCTCTGTTGAGAACGGGAAGGTCATTTACTTCATTAAAACAGTTAGTGCCCTTCAGATTTTTGAAGTGATATGTTATTGTTTAAGAGTCCCAAACATGTGGGGCGATGCATGCTGCATTTTGTAACTTCATGGAAAGGCGCTATATCAAGCATCTTTTTTATTGGTTTGGCACATTTTTCTTTTGCATACTTAAGATATGTTGAATTCTGCTGAAAATACTTGCATACTGATTAAATTAAATGATCAATTACAGATCCAGAGACATTAGAAATACACAGTAAATGGAAATGAAATTGTCTGTGAAAGGTTGATTTCATGATAGCAGAGCTAATAATCCCTTTAGGAGAGGTTCCAACTTTACTTCAGTGTATAAACAAGGTTCTTATCTTAAACTTGGGTATAATGCAAGGTTCAAACCTTAATTAATATGCTCATGTCATTAAAATTATACAATAAATATAAAAGAAAGTGTCTATGACACAATTATTTTAATGATATACATGTAGAGAACTTGTCCTTTAGGAGTCATTCCAACAATACTTCAGTGAATATGCAAGGATCTTACATTAGACTTGGGTATAATGCTTGATTCAAAACTGTAATAAATTCAAGTCGATGGAAATAGACACTACCAATGAAAAAGAAATTGCCTGTGAAAGGTTAATTAGTCCTTCAGGCTAGGTTCTAACTTTCTTCATTGAATATTTGACGTTCCTAAAGTAGACCCCTTTAATGACTGAGCAAAAGTCATTGGAAACGAGCAGTAAATGGAAAAGGAATGATCTGTGAAAGGTTGATTAAGGGACATTAGAACTACACGAATGCCTTTCAGACTGAATCAAGTTGTCTCTAACCAGTAAATGGCCAAGTGCAAGTATATCCCAGTTCAATTCCATGACCTCTCTTTTCACCAAGTGAATAAAAAGGACATCATCTTACAGGTAATTCCAAAGTTATTTACAGTTAACGACTAAATTATTCATTACAAGATTTTCCTAGTTTTTTATTTTTGTTATTATGTGAAAATTGATTTGTCCCGATACGCATTTCATGAGCATGTGACATATTGGGCTTACATCTAAAGGCATTGAACAAAGGCCCTAATTCAACTAGTCAACCTTTAATTCTCGAGTTATATGTATGCCCAAGAAAAACATCAAATTTACAAAGGGTATGAATAATTCATTTTTTAACTGGAGCCATGCCTTTACAACTTTTAGCAGCATGGATCTATTCACATCCAAGAGCAATATTTCATTTGTATCTGCAATAAATGATAGTCTCCAAAATAATAACAAAAGATCATGCAATCTATTAAATGACTGGTCAGATTCAAAACTACATGCAAAACGTAAATAATGCATTGTTTACTATTAAGAATAAAAGAGCCAAAACTGGGTAGATGAATGTATTTCGATGAATGTATTTCAGTGAACATAAATGTGACCCTTTAATACCGCAGCCATCATCATTGAGAACGCAAAGTGACTAGGAATGCAATCATCTGTGACAGTTAAATTTCAAGGTATTGGATCCGGTCCTTTGGGATCAGTCCAAGCTTACTTACCCTCTCTGGCTCTGTGTCGTCTATCTCGGTGCTGAGGAAGTCTCGCATGATGTCGCTCTCACCGATGGCCCTGACGGCACTTACTGCAAACAGAAGAGGAAAGAAGGAGAAAGATGATCAGAGACAGAAGATCACAGATGAAATGATGGAGGGGTAGATTTTTATCTCACATTGTATAAGAAATTTTCTGCTACAAAATTACAATGGTGCATTCTATAAACCTCAGAACCCCGCTTTTATAAACAGTAGCGAATAGTTGCAACTTATTTAAAATTGATAGGAGACTGAAAACTTCTGATTGATTGGAGGACTTGCGATTGCTTCAGATCAATCGCAGACGAGGTTCAATACATTTAAAAGATGAAATTGTAATTGTAACAATGAAGTCTCATATCAGGTAAAATTAGTACAGATATTTTAGGATTAGAAAGGGGTTGGTTCCAAAGGAAACAATATTCATGATAGTTTGTGATAGTCAAATCCTTAAAATTCAGATGTTTCATATGTTGATCTGTGATAAAAACACACCTTACAATCAACCACAAACTCATTTGGGTTTCCTCCCCATCTTTCCACATGGAGAAGAAAAAACAACAGGTGTATCTTAACTTGTAAGTGATTATGCCTTTCTCATATGTTGTCTCTTGAAAGACTGTACCTTACATATTGTATCAGTGCCCTAGAAGATATGATCTGTTATGCAAACACACCATACATGTAAGATACCTACAAAAGTCATTTAGATTTACCCTCCTTCTTTCTATCATAATTTTCATAATAAATATTACAGCGTGTTTAAAGAGGTAATTACCTTCCTTTGAGAGATAAATTCCATTCTTGAAAAAAAAATTCCTTGAAGCAAGACCATAACACTTAAGATTTTATCTATTTATTAGATAACTGTATCTTACATGCATGAATGCCCTAGGAGATATGATCTGTAATGCAAACACATCACAAGTCACCTACAAAATCATGAAGGTTCACCCTTCATCCTGCCAATGACAGAAAATAAAGAACGTTTAACTATAATATCTTTGTTTAAAGCCCCACTGCACTACTTATAGCAACTTCCGCCCACTATATAGCAAACAATGCCTAATCGGTGACCATTGGTCCCCTATGATCCTCTTTTTCTTTTCTTTTAATTGAGAGCTTATTTGATGAGATAACCACCCGTCAGTGACCATGCAGGGAGGTTTAATCCCTCCTGGTCAAACTAGTGCAGAGGGGCTTCAAGATATTGAAATGTGTAAAATTACAAGCTGAATCCACAAGATAAACTCCTTTTTTTAGGAAACAAATTCTTTCATGAAAAATAAAACAAATAAACCAAGGTTCCAATGGGCCTATTGTCCCTTGAAGGACTGTACGTCACATGTATTAACAATACCTAGCCCTTGGAGATTTGATCAGTTATGCAAACACACCTTATATCACCCACAAAATCATTTAGGGCTCACCCCTATCCCCTCAAATTAAATGAGCTTTGAAATGTCAAGGCGAACATTGAGAAGAGCTATTCATCCTCCCTCAAGCAGTCTGTCAATGCCTAGGAGAACACTTCAAATGAACCCATACTCATGCATTATCATCTCCAGACAGAAGTGTCGCATTGTCATGTGTTTTGCACACAAATGAAGGGATGAAGAGTTTTGTACATTTATTTAAGAAGGCTGAGCTCTGCTTATCTACAGAAGATATGAGTTTGTTTCAAATTGATTTCTGTGTTGGAACGTGTTTCCACTCATAAAACTGAAATAGAGAAGACAATGCTTAATTCTTTGTTTACTAATTTGTATAAAATTATCTACTGCCCTTTATTTCCAATTTCTAGTCCTGTATGTGCATACCTGTGTTTGTAGTTTTCATTGATCA
>BEXV01000757.1:49738-85711 GCA_003118195.1 Hemicentrotus pulcherrimus | reverse complement strand
CCCCCCCCCCCCCCCCCAGGTATTCCCTGTACTTCAACATATGGGAATGATAATGTAGTAGTCAATGGGTTCAGTTACCCTTATCCTCTGGAATTAATTGAGCATTTAAATGTCAGGGTTAACATTTATAAGTGCTATTCATCCTCAAGCATTCTGTCAATGTCTTCATATCCTGGGAAAACACTTGAAACGAATCCATACTAATGGATTATCATCTTCAGACAGAGGTGATGCATTGCCATGCATATGTAGGGGCATAGATGAAGAGTTATGTGCATTTAAAGAAAAGGTTAAAGAGAAGGTTGAGTTCTGGAAAGAGGTGAAACATCATTTGTGAATGTTTTATTGTTAATATGCAGTTGTAGAAGAACATGAGAGAAAAAATGTTTCCTGAAAAGCATGGCTCTTCAAATGCCTTCATATTCTAAGTATGACAAGTAACAGCTTAAAAAAGAGGCCCGATTTTCATGCCACATATTTGTCTAGTCATATATACATATTTCTGAGTACGGTGCTTGCTACTTTACCAAGACTTGGCCTAACTTTGCAGTACACACCAATCCTTAAATGATAAATGATCAACTTTATCTTTCACAATGCCATCGCATGACCAGAACTCAACTTTATCTTTGAGCTCTGCTATCTACTGAAAATATATTTCTTTCAAGTGGAAAAGCATACCCATTGGTAAGATGTGTGTCACTTGAAAGATTAGTATACATATGAAATATCTCATATGTGTTAAATCTAATACTTAGCCCACATGAGGATATCTGTGTGTGTGGTTTTCAGGGTAGCTATGTCTGGTCTATTAAGTTCAACCTATATATTGAAATGTCAAGGTTAACATTTAGAAGTGCTATTTAACTATCAATCATTTTGTCTAGGTCTTATAAACTGGGAGAACACTTAAAATGAACACAAAGTATTGCATTATCATCTTCAGATAGGGATGATGCATAATTGTCATGCACATGTAGGGGCAAAGATGAAGAGTTTTGTGTATTTTAGGAAAAAAGGTTGAGCTCTGCTATCTACTGAAGATATGAGCTTATTTCAACTTTATTTCCATTTGGGCAAAATGTTCCCTAGGTATGACTGAAGAAAAAGAAAACAATGTTGGCGTTGGCCTTTTTTCCTTGATTAGTACCCAAAACTATCTCATATCTGTATGGGTAAGTGGTTTCAGTGTAAATATACATTGTCTACTTATAGCTAATCTTGAGCTCTGGTATGGGTATCGTATATGTCAAGAGAAAATGGTTATCATTCATTCTGGATTGTTTATCCTGCAGTAGATTGTTTGAACCGGTGAAATAAAAGAACCTCACAAAAACTTGCTGGAAATCATCTTCAGTAAAAACTACAACTCTCATTTGCACATAGTGACCTGAGACAATGTCGGGCCTACTTACCTTGATTTCTTTATCTTTCTATTCTCATTACTTAACTCCCATACATGTTCAACCAACTTCGTTTGGCACATGTCATTTACTTGTAATCTTGAACATTCTGTGTAAGTTTTGTTAGATTCTGGGCGAATTAAAAAAAAATCATTACCAGAAGTCGAGCTTATCATTAAGTTTACCCTAGGTGAAATGTCAAGGTCAACGTTTAGAAGTGCTATTCATCCAATGTTTTCTTAACCAGGCAGAACACTTCAAATGAACACATACCAATGCATTATCATCTTCAGCTTTAAAGCAGTGATGCAATGAGGTTCACATGAAGGAGAACAAATAAAGACCATTCATGGAATTAAAGAGGGAATTAGTTCTCTGACAGTGCTTTGATGAAGTATTATTCCACTGTCAATTTCCTGTACTATTCTGATTGCAAACTTTAACCCTGGACAAGACACTTGTAACAAAACTCATACCAACCTTATACTAAGCCTTACACCAAATCCTAAACTAAACCCTATACCAAACCATGTACTGTACCAAACCCTATAACAAAACCCAAATCCAAACCCTATACCAAACCCTAATCATAACCTTACACCAAAATCCTATTCCAATCTCTAATCCTAACCCCATACCAAACATAATATTAAACCCTACACCAAAACCTTATACCACGCCATTATCTAAAGACAAAACCCAACATTAACCTAAACTGCCACACTTCTAATACACATATCGTCGCTGTTTTCACGAAGTGACGGTAGTGAAAAAAAATTGCATTCACTTTGCGTTACGATTTTCCTCACTACCGTCACTTCGTGAAAACAAGGACGATATTACAAGTTTAGCTTGGAGCTACTGCTGCCGCATCAAATGTTGGATCACCAGAGGCTGAACTCTGTTATCTACTATTGATATGAAATTGTTTTACATTAATGTTTCCATGTGGTAAAATGACAACACTGATAGTTGCTTTTTTACTTGCTTAATAGGTATCTGAATATATCTGTTTCAAATTCACAAATTTCAAAATAGGTATTGATGCTATAATATTTTTCTGCTGAGTGCCAGAAGGATGTTAATTGACATACTTAAACATAATACCAATACCCTTCTCCCTCCCAACAGGTTTTTTTTCATTTTCTTCATCAATTTAAAAGAAAAACTGAATAATTGGACTGTTGTCCTGGCAGTAAAATGAGATTTTATTACATCAGTATGAAGGATAAGATGAATCCAGACTAAACACGAAAAGACAAAAAAACTCTTTGAATTCTAAATCTTTGATTTTACCTTTTAAACCTGTTCCTAGCAATCAACATGACCAATCTCAATGATTACAGTTCTGTGTTCATAAGCATCTCGCATCATTATTTTTCCATGAGGTACATGGGTGGCCTTTCGAATGTTGATGTGCAATCTTTCGTACCTAGCTTGGGAGACAGTAAGCTAAGAAAACAAACAGCACTGTGGCATGCCACTGGAGAAAAGCTTTCTCGCTCGACCAGCTGAGAAATCGGCTAAAAAATTAGATTGGGTTTCTTTTAGCTGGGTCAGGCTACATTTAGGGCTTTCCAGGCAGCATCTAGGAGTAAAAAGGTCTAACGTAACATAATACCAATGACATGTTGCTCTAAGAGTTACAGGGAAATGTAGGGGCACTTTATAATGATGCGAGAATTTTGAAGGTCTTTTGGCGCAGTGATTCCTTTCCCAGTAGGATCTGGGCACTCTTTTCCCGTCTCCATATGCTCCAGAATCGCAGACAAAAAGGTCATCAAAATCCAACAAACATCTGATCAGTCTAGCCTTGGACAAGACAAAGAATGAGCAATGTGAAAACCCAACCTAAATTTAACCAACTCATTTGTACATTATGCAAAGGACCCCCCAAAAATGCTATGATAAAAGGAGAAAAGAAAAAGGAGGGGCAGTACATCATATGATTTTTACACAGATTTAACTTCTTTCTGGTTCCAAGCAGAATGAATATATTATGAAATGTTCATACAGATAAATTGCCTATTGAGAGCCAGAAGGATGTTAACTTTATACATATACCTTAGTACACTGTTAATGCCCTTCTGGCTTTTACCAGACAAAATGTATTATCTTGATGAACGGTTAATACCAGAAGAGTGACTACACCAGCATACCTGCCAATATTTGAAAACAATAATTAGGAATTTCTAGGACGGTGTGCCTTCGAATATAAGAAATCTGTAAAGATGTTTGCACATGCAGCGGTAGTGTAATTGCCAATACGCGGTCTCTGTAAAAAAAAGCCAATACAAATTCGCTGCTCGATCATGCAGCTATTCCAAGTCACGCAATATGTGAAATTTTAACTCCCGGCACATGATAAAACAATCTTAATTTGGCTTTAGCAATAAAGATTTTTTTTTTTTTAAATAAAAAAATAAAATAAAAAAAATCTGAATATTCTGAATTTTCACATCCTTAAAATCCTAAAATTCAGAATATTACGGATTATTTGGAAGGGTTGGCAGGTACGTACCAGGAGATATTGTTTGTTTGGAACCACATGAAATGATATAATAAACTGCTCTTCCAGCTCCAAACAGACATTTTCATATCTACTGAAGATCATTATACACTGATACCATTGTGAATCAAAATATCACATTGATTCATCACTGTACTTTCTTGATAAAACTGCCTTTGCCCTTATTTCATTTAGAATGATTATTGCTTTTATCATGTAGCATACACTGACCACTGTTCGGAGCCAGAAGAGCATTGGCTTCATGTAAAAAGATGAGTTGATGCCCTTCTGGATCTCAAAAGACGATATGGTCCAACCAAGACAACCATCTTCGATATCACTAAGAAAGGATCACCTGTTACCCATTAATCACCACAATCTATGTAAGCTATCTCAATTTGAGGAAGGATAAAAAAGAAATTGCACTGGAGATAAAGCTCAGTATTTTTGCATTTACTGTGACCTGCATTCATTTCAAACATTATCTTTTGAACACAAATATTATCAAAATCATGAAAATGAATCAAAACTATACACTTTCCAACTCTAAACCAAACAAATCCATGATGCACAATCTTGCCCCCAAAACAAATATTCAACAAATATCCTAATCCTAAATCTCTAGCCAATCTCTGCATCACCTCGGTATTGCAAATCAACACATATAACCAACAATGCTTTACCTGTGTCTTAAAACAGTCTTTTTTCTTTCCATTTCCGTGATTCCCAGGTTTAGAGTCTACCTTTAAAGTGGCATCCTAGCCAAATCCACCTGCCGTGTAGCCTAGCCTTAAATCTTGCTGATTTGTAAGAATCCATTTGTGCTGAGATGAAGGGCAGCAATCCCATAAAGGTCATTGTTTCACCAATAATTCATATTTCACTGTATGGGTGCCTTTCCTAGCTTCTTCTTCTATGAAAAATTAAAGCATTTTGAAAGGGCATTGGGCAACTTGTTTTTCTTGTAGTCAAAATGAAAAATTGATGATGATCTTGAAAAATTGCAGGATTAAGCAGCAAAAAATAGCAGGTGATACTATTTTTTCATGAAATTGATATTCTAACAACTTAATTGGGTCTTACTTGGTAAAATTGTGTTTTCATAAATACTTTTATTTTAAAACTGTCACCAGTATGCCCTTATCTCCAAACTAGTGCATGTCCTAGCTTCTTCTTCTATGAAGAATTTTAACGTTTTACTAGGGTATCCAGCAAGTAAAATTAAATTTGTTTTTATTTGTCTCCAAAATGAATGACTGATGATGATCTTGAAAAGATTCCAGGATTTAGCAACAAAACAGCAGGTGATACTATTTTTTCTCCATGAAAAGGATATAATTGATATTCTTTACCATCTACATGAACAGGTAAGATGTTACAAAACTTAAGAAGTATTCTATTTTTGTATTTCACTGGAGTTGCTCTTATCTCTATACTGCTGTGCTTCTCTCGCTTCTTCTTCCATGCAAATTTACAGGGTTTAGAATTGGCACTTGGCAAGAAAAACATGATTTGTTTTAACTTGTCATCAATATGAACAATTGATCATATAAATATATTGCAGGATTATGTAACAAAACGGAAGGTGTTAATAAATGAAAAAAAAATGATGTGATCAATATTAGTCACTAGGGCTGCAACGAGTAGTTGAATGCTCGAGTACTTGCACTGTTGGCAACTACTCGAGTACTTGAATATTCAGCCGCAAAAAATGTACAATTCATTTTACTTATCAACAAAACTAATGATGATGATATTGAAGAAGAAAAGGATTGAGCACAACAAATCAGATGCTGTTTTTCACTAACATAAACAAATCAATGATATTTGCTATCAGAATTGTTGAATACTCTTTATCAGAAATACCATAACTTTACATGATGTATAAGGAAAAGCAGGTTTTAGCAGTGACACAGATGTTCTTTGTCATTCAAAATAACCAATATCGGGATCCTGTAACTCGTCAAATTTTCTCCTTTAAAAAATTCTATACTTTTATTTTTGCACAAGATATATTATGAAAGGCCAAGGCAGAAACTGATGATTTTCTTTATAAAAAAGTTTCATACTAAGTCTCATGCTGCAAAATGACAGAGACACGACACTTTATTAGTTATTCACAAAATGTACGGTAGTGGGAAAATCTGATATTTCGGTACACATAGGTAAAATGTATAAAAGAATACCATAAATGAAATCCAACATATATCCCAACAGTGTCAGATTTACAGAAATTTGTCAAAAGTACGCTTGACCAAGTATGAACTTTCCCTGTTCTACAGTCAAACAAAATTGCTAAAAAACCTCCAATATAACAGCAAATTTCATGATTTGAGAACGAGAGAGGGGAGGGGGTATACACCTAAAAATGTAATATTGTTGTCTTCATTTGAGGAAAAAATTCAGACTAACTTAATTTCCATTGATACATTCAGAGGAAGTGATAGCATCAGCCGACATCAAAATCTGATTCAATCACAATTTTCGGGAGAGACTGAAAAGAGTGGCTGTATATTGTTGTGTCTGCATATTGTTGGATTCGCGTCGCCAGAGAATTCTAAGTGAATTGGTATTGACCACATTGTATCTAATTTGCTTCGGTTTTCATTAGGCATGCATACCCGGGTAGAAACCAGAGTTCCCCTGACAGCTCTGGGTTGAGAAGAGACGGTTCTGCTGACCTATATTTTCAGAAAAATAATTCTCAACTTCCAAGATATCAATTACAGCCAAATATGATGCTGCATAAATTGCCATTCATGATAAGATGAATACTGATTATAAGAGAGTTGAAGAATATGGGCATTCTAATTGGTCAAATGACACCACGCGGCCGTTCATCATTCTTTCCTACCATGCCCGCTGTGCAAACAAGTTCCCATAAAAAATGATGACATCCGGCTAAAAGCGATAATGCATGTCCAAGATGCGCGTACTTGCCTATCTTTGATATGTACAAAATTAAGGCGCGATGAAATGCACACAGTTTTAAACAGCAAGGACATTGATGCGTACACTGAGGAGCATACTACGTGTGTGTGTGTGTGTGTGTGTGTGTGTGTATTTGGTTTTTTACAGACGTGTATCAATCAGATATGATTATGTCTGGGGACCGACCTTTAACGTCACCATTCGAAAGACATGACTCAGGTTTGAAACTGCGTCCTCGGCTGAATCATTTTGTAACTTCCATTATTAGCTGGATTAGGTCTAAAATAAAAACTTGTTGTATTGCCCTTTAGGTGCCAAAACATGGGTCGGTCGGTTGGAAAGGATGTAATTTTGTTTTTTGTTTTTTTGTTGCTCTCTTTTTTCTTTATTTTCCCCCGCCCTTTTTTGGCTGATATTTCTTAGTTTTTATTGCTTTATTCATGTGTTTCAGAGTAATCATTTCATTCATATCTTTTTCACCTCATAATAACCCTTTTTTGGCTGATATTTCATATTTCTTAGTTTTTAATGCTTTATTCATGTGTTTCAGAGTAATCATTCCATTCATATCCTTTTCACCTCATAATAATCTATGGTTAGCAATGTTGTGTTGAGACAACACTCTGTGCTTTCATGCTGACGAAGTTGGTTTTTAACTACCTGTAAGACTTGCTAGCAATGTGAAGTTTGTTTGGAATAATTTGATTTTATGCATTAAACCTTAGTCAAACAAAATACATATTTTTTTATTCATTAATACAAAAACTTCTTAAAAAAAAACGGTTTAAAGGCCCACTGCACTACTTGTAGTTACTTACGCCCTCTATATAACAAACAGTGCTTAATCGGTGACCATTGGTCCCCCATGATCTCTTTTTCTTATGTTAACTGAGAGCTGAGTTGATGAGATAACCACCTGTCCAGTGACCTTGCAAGGCGGTGTAATCCCTCCTGTAAACTACGGCAGATAAGCTTTAAAAAAAAAAAAAAGAAGACTTTTTTAAAATGCCGACCACAGATTTTGGATTTTGGGGTCGGTCGCAAAGGGCAATACAACAAGTTTTTATTTTTGGCCTTACAGGCGCATGCCACAACACAGCGTTAGGCACACTGTTTGGCTGCTCTTATATACTGTGATGTCATTCAAATCAAATGGACGGCCCCCATGGGGGTTGTGCCATTCTTGGCATTTTTATAAGGTATTTTGCTTATGTCTCAACTAACATGTTTACTACTATTTTCATGTAAAAACAAATAAATCATTTTTTGAAGCTCGTGCATTAATTATATCCACTGAATTTGGTTTAGTCGCAATTAACCTGATAATGAACTCGATAGGTCTGTGACTTAACTTGTGAGCAGTGCACATTCACTAATGCACTCTCAAACATGAATTATTTGTATAATAATGACTGAATCAAAAGTCAAATAATGTTTCAGTAAAAAAAGTAATTTGTTAATCAAAGTCCCTCCTTCCATAAAGTATTGGCAAAATTACTTTTGTAAGAAGACTCCTTCACAACTAGATTGATTTCATTATGATCATCATGTTTCAAAATAACCCAGACAAGTCTGATTATGTCTCCAATAGTGCTGTCATCGAGAAAAAAAAATGTTTGTCGACATGTCGTCTTGAATTTTAGCCGACAAATGGTTGGAAGAATGCAATCCTTCCTGACGGTCGTAAGGTACGGTACTGTTATTGACTGGTACTGGCACTGCAGCGAGTGGTGCATGCACGCCATGCAGTCACTGCTCTGCGGTGTACTGCATTGTACACCGTGGTGAATCAAACAATATTTGTTTGGAAAAATACTCTCAAAATATAAAATGAAAAAAAAAAAAATACATCACTTCTACGTTAGCAAGCAAAATAATTTCTTTCCTCCTGAAATCATCTTCTTCGCAAGTCAGGACAGTTAGGCTAGCAGCTACACTTTGCCCCATGACGTCGCAGTGATTGAATATGCACGAAACTAGTTGCGCGTACGACGTGCACGTCGTGCGGTACGTACACGCTGCGGCCGCTAATTAGGTACTAGGTCTGTCATGTGATCATGGGGATTCACCGCTTCATATTCTCAACATCCCCAGGCCATGCAGACCGACCGGTACGGCCGGCCGGCNTGTTTGTCGACATGTCGTCTTGAATTTTAGCCGACAACGACACATTGTCGACAAATGGTTGGAAGAATGCAATCCTTCCTGACGGTCGTAAGGTACGGTACTGTTATTGACTGGTACTGGCACTGCAGCGAGTGGTGCATGCACGCCATGCAGTCACTGCTCTGCGGTGTACTGCATTGTACACCGTGGTGAATCAAACAATATTTGTTTGGAAAAATACTCTCAAAATATAAAATGAAAAAAAAAAAAATACATCACTTCTACGTTAGCAAGCAAAATAATTTCTTTCCTCCTGAAATCATCTTCTTCGCAAGTCAGGACAGTTAGGCTAGCAGCTACACTTTGCCCCATGACGTCGCAGTGATTGAATATGCACGAAACTAGTTGCGCGTACGACGTGCACGTCGTGCGGTACGTACACGCTGCGGCCGCTAATTAGGTACTAGGTCTGTCATGTGATCATGGGGATTCACCGCTTCATATTCTCAACATCCCCAGGCCATGCAGACCGACCGGTACGGCCGGCCGGCATGCATGCCAACAATTGTTCGTGAATGATTTTTATTTGCTGCAACCGTGTAAGTAAGATGACTGATTTCGAGTTTGTGTAACTTTGAAATACAAATTACACAAAACCTAAGTGTTTTGTTATAAAAACAGTGTTGTTTGTAAAATGATTCAAAGTGTGTGTAAAGCCTATAAATGGGTTGATTCTTGTCCACAATATACTGTCCCTGTCGACATGTCGCCTTCCCGTAAAAATGCACTTTTATCGACAAGGTTGTCGACAGAAGGCTTGTCGATGACAGAACTAGTCTCCAATGTGTACAAGTTTGATCGAGGAGGACCATAATAGATAGAGACTATCAGAATAAAGTACTCTTGTAAATTCATGACGCTGCCTTCTTTCAATCATGTTATACTGATGAAATGAAAATACAGACTTTTTTCCATCTTGTCTATCAAGAACCAGTAGAGAAGTTAAAGGGAATCCAATCTTGATAAGTAGACGAGTGAAAGTTTGAATGGAATCGGACAAAAAATGGGAAAGTTATGAATTTTTGAAAGTTGTAATCACTATACATATGGGCTCTTCAAGTTTGCTGAATCAGAAATGTGTCTGTTGTGTCTGTTGTGTAGTGGTGGACAACTTTCCCATTTTATCCAACATAAAAAATGACAACAATTTAATTTTACTGCTTTTTCATGAAGATGAATTTACTACAAGGGTTGGATTACCCCTTAATCAATTTGGTAGTTAAAGTAAAATCATCCAAAGAATATTGCATAATCACTTTTTTGATTCACTATAACCTGAGCAACAACAACAAATCATCAAAACCAAAATGTTTGTCCTTTTTGCTGTGTAATATCATGTACCAAGTTCCAGAAGGTTGTTGGGTTAAATAGAAGCAACAACAAAAAAAAAAAAAAATGAGAGAAATGGGTCAGGGAAAGTTCAAGCAAAAACCAATTAAAATGAAGAAAGCTATGAATTATTGAAGGTGCAATCAATCAAACACAAATTGGCAACTCTGTGGTGTATATCGCGAGCTCCCCTCCTATTTGTCCTGTACTAAACAACTTCAAAAATCTATAGTTTCCCTCAAGAAAATTCTCTATCAGACTGTACATTCAAGTTGGAATACTCTATGGCAGGCCATTCATGCCACCGGTTGCTCTTACCATTATGAGCTTTAGATAATAATTTTCTTTCAATAAAGAATTATCAATAAATGTAAATTTTATAGATTTATGATTTGTACGTCCCTTGAGTGAGGAATGCCAGTTAATGGTGAGAGTAAACAGTGGCATGAACGGCCTGCCATAATTAAGTCAGACTTAAAGTCGATCTTAGTCTCTGTGATACACTTCCCAGGTCTCTTCCCACAAAATCCAATCATGCATCCGTTACCTTTCTCTATGTAATGCTCTAGGCTTCTTCTCCTTGTGTCAAGCTGCTGATCGGATAGCGTGAAGGGCCACTTGCCGGGAAACTTAGGAAACTGGTAGTCGATGAACTCCCTCTTGAGTTTGGCGTGGACGTTGGCAAACTCGCTGTATCGGTGGGAGCAGAGCAGTCTGCCTGCCATGTAGACGTTGTAAACCTAAAGGGGAAAAAATAGCAGAGAAGGATGTAAAACATCTCTAGCATTTATACACAGGATGTTGAGTCAATTCTGCCCAAAGAACTCCTGGAATAGGCCTTGAAGAAAATGAATTGGTAGTCAATGAACTCTTCTTAGAGCTCGGCATGGGCATTGGTAAACTCGCTGCATCGGTTGGGCAGAGCAGTTTGCCTACCATGGAGATGTTATAAAGCTGAAGAGAAAAAATATTTGAGAAGGATGTAAATATCTCTAGCATTACATAGGATGTTGAGTCGATTCTGCCCAGAAAACTCCTGGAACTATATTTTGTGTAGAAAATTGGTTAAATGAACTCTCCTTAGAGCTTGGCGTGGATGTCGGCAAACTCACCTTATCGGTGGGAGCAGATTTTGAGCCTATTTATATTCCAGTAGGTTGTGCTGTTCTTGAATAAGAGGGATTTAATTCAACTGAATTATAGTCTCTAAATTGGCAATGCTGTATAAAGTATTTTTTTTGGGGGGGGGGGGTGTGTAAAAACTGACAATTTTAAAGTTAAATTTTGCCATTCGCTTTCACATTGATTTATCTTATAAACATCTTAATTTTTTTCAAACTATGAAGGAATGGAAAATAAGATTGATTCTTGCCAATCTGAGTAGGAAAACCGATTCATTTTAATAGAAAATAAGAAAAATCTGAAATGCTTTGGTTAAAGCAAATAAAGATGTTTTAATTTTGAATAAATATTCAAGATCTTTTTCTTCTCAATTTCAAAATCTAAGTTAAATAATCCCTCATTTTTTTAATTCTATGAGAACAAAATCTCTCAATTACAAATTCGAAGAGAAATACATCTATCATCTGTTTAGAACTAAAAGGGAATTAACTCTAAAGTAAAGTACATGAGTTAACACCCTTCTGGCTCTAATGCAGACAAGCTTCATTGACTATTCACAAAAAATATTCCACAAGGTTTTGAATAAAAACAGAAAATTTACATTTATTTTCTAGCAGTTTTAGTAGAGGTTGTTCAGGATTTATTAAAGCAGAGAGGGATTCTAACACTAACTCGACATGAAGGTAGCTCGAAGCAAAGATTTCATGAATCTCATTTTATGTTTGTGGGACTTGAAGAAAAGTTGGTTCACACTGTACAACATTTTATACAACACTATAAATGAAATTTTAAAAAAAATGAAAATTTGTGTAAAGAATCATCATACATCTGATCAAAAGGGGCTTACATGAAACATGAAAAACATGAAAAAATAAAGCACGATACAACATCTTAAAATAAATTAGTTTTGAAGAGGTCATGTGACATATTTAGTATCAGTGTAGACAGCTGTCCAATCATCAGTGCCCACTCACGATATGCCCTAACCAGTTATACATTTTTATTAGGGTAGTGGACCTTTATTCTTTACTGAGTTTTTTCATTAAAAAATTAATTGTACAACATTTTGTCATACAATGTCTTTAAATAAAACATTCACACTAGGAAGAAACACAACCTTATCATATAGCGACATGATGGACAAGGCTTGTCTGAACAGGACTAAATCTTAGAATCACAAAATCACACAATCTGGGTTATTATCCTTTTTGAAGAGTTAGAAGGCAGCCTTGCCAATATTCATGAACATGCTTTTGCCTGGAACGAGGAGAGGCAGGATGACATGCGTGAAGGAAAATTGTAAGAAAACCGTCAACAAAAAGCTAGTTTCCTCGGCTAAATGCAAATTTGCTATGGGCTGTTTCATCTTTAGACATATTGAACATGCGACTCGCAAAAATAGGTGGCGTAGCCAGTTTTGGTATAGTAGGATTGGGTGTATTTTAACCAACTGTGAGAACTTCACAGGATTAACAAATCATGAACACAAGCATAACCTGTGTGGCGCCTTCTTTAGCAACACTGTGCTAGCTTTACTGGCAGAAGAATTCAAACAGGTACATGTACTTATCTAAAGCTACGGTCACAAAGGTTTGTACAAACGATGCGTTCGTACTAATCTCCCCGTTTTTCCATTGTCTGAAAGTGGTTCGTACGGCGTTCGTAGCAGCTCTTAATGGCATTTGTGACCAAGGCTTTTATATGTTATATTTCTATAAAAACCCATTGATAGCAACTCCAGCGAGAAGTGTGCGTTCACATTCTTCTGGTTCTAGGTTTAAGCCTCATTCACGCATGAAGCAGTAAACCACAGCAGTTTTTTAATACTAATGATGGAAGTGTAATCCGCTTCACATTTTTGTATCTTATTGTTGTGTGCTGATGCCATTCATTTACACTTTATTATTCTTTTTAAAGGTATAGACCAGTTATGGTCATGCGATTGCATTGTGAAAGAAGCGGTGTGGAATCTACACTGTGAAAATGTTGATCATCTAGCATATAACAATTTGTGTGTATTGCAAGGTTCTGGAACCATCAAAATTATAAGAAATTTTGCCCATTCTTCATAAAGTTACAAGCACTATACACAGAAAGATGTATATGGGACTACCCTATATCTCTCACAGACCATGAGAGAAACAGATTTACCGAATTTATGAATTAGTAGGCGGGTTTCCCGGCAAATTTTTTATCATCATGTATTAGTCAAAACATATTCTTTCACATGATTGGTAATGAGAGGTTCCATTTCATTTTTTGAAATTGGGGCGTTTCCAATACTGGTCTTTACCTTTAAATCAACACGGTTTACCTATCATCACTGATGGCATCGTTGTTACTAAATAGATATTAGTTACCTGAATAAACAAGGTGGATATAGGGAGGAAGGAATTACACTCAATGGACATGCAGAGGGAACATATACAATGTAGGAGATGTAGGTGGTTTGAAAGAAGATGATGTTGAGAGGGGGAAGGAGGGTTTGACAGATGGAAGGTATTGCTGAACAGTTCCATAGTTTGGAGGGTTGGACAGCCAGTGTGTATCCTGTGACTCGATAGGATGATACGCTAGAGGGGAACTAGGGGAGAGAAAGAGATGGAAAGGGTAAAGAAATGTTGACACAGCAAAAAATAGCATCCACTATAATGGAGAATAACATATTTTTTTTCTCTCAAAATGAAAGAAGGGACCATGGTTAATCGAATCAAAGCGACGCAGCTATCTCAATGTAGGTCATTGTATCTCCTATTAAATCTAGCATACGTGGATATGAACAAAAATTAGGGCAGCTAATCAAACTATACCCACCACATATTTTTCTCCATTACTGGTAATGTGCTGGTAGTCTGGTATGGTTATAGGCACAGGTCGTTTGTCGCTGTAATCGCAGTAGGAGTACCCGGACGACTCGTCGCTCTGGTCTTTCTTCTCCTCGCGGAAGTTGGGCACCGAGATGACCGTCAGCGTGAGTTCGTTTCCCCCCTGCTTGATGAGGTCCACAACGAACTTGTGGGTGGCCCCCTCAACGTCCATGCCATTTCTGTTGAAGATCAAAGAAAGAAGGAAGATGGTCATTGCCAGCTGAAGATCAGGAAAGAAATAATAACTGTTAACCTTGACAACAGTTGACCTTCGACACACACACACAACATATTACTATCATTTATTTAGCATTCAAAAGACACAATACCACAAAGATATGAGATAATAATAATACCGCATTTGTTATGTGCCATCGATCTAGTTAACTATTCTTGGGGCGCAGAGGGATAGAATTAGAATGAGTTAAATAGAGAAATAAGAATAAAAAAAAGGAGAAAAAAATATGCCATCATCATATAATTAGCTAAAATAACATTCTTTCATGTAAACACATGTTTAATACCAAAGAGATTGGTAAAAGCACAAACCTTTTACCGGTATTTTTTTTCATTCTAAGAAAAAGCTCTTTGTAGTTTGATATAATTATCTCCTCTTCAAATGAACAAATACGTATGCTCACTAATATGTGTCCTTGTCAAATGAAACAAATTTTTATGCTCACTAATGGCTTCCCAACATACTTGATTAATTTCACATAATGCACATTAAATTCTATATATATATATGTACATTATATTTATATATGAAATAATATCCTCATTAATATTGTAACAGCTTAACAAAATGAATTGTCATTATATATTAATTAGTATAATTTCAATTGTACGTTAATACATTCATTACCATAACATTATAAGCTACAGTGCTGTCTCCACCCCGTCTCTTTCATTGTCTTACAATGTGCACTTATATTGATTAGCAATACGCCCCCGTCCTCGATACCAAATCAACCAAAAAAAGATAAAAATAACAGAGCCTGTAAGCAATCAAACTAATCATTCTCTTTCTCCTCATTAAATCATACAGAATAGAGTCTGAGAAGGAAAAAGACAAGAGCATGCATGCATTAATCAACTTGAATCCGCAGAATATCTGTCCATATCTCTCTCTCTCTCTCTCTCTCCCTCTCTCTTTCTCTCTATATATCTATATTCTGATCGTCTCTCCCATCTGACTGTCTGTGTCTGTCTCTGTCTAATTATTTTTCTATCCTTTGTTTGTCTCTTCCCTCTGTCTGCCTCTGTCTGTCTGTCTATTTGTCTGTCTGTCTGTCTATCTCTCTATCTACATGTATCTCTCTCTCTCTCTATGTATCTATCTATCTATCGATCTATCTGTCTGTCTCTTACTTTAACCCCAACCTACTTCATCTCACACACACACAGACAAACATGTGATGCATCTGTAATTGGGCTCTTACAAATTATCGATGATGAGAATCCCCCCCCCCCATGTCTGGCTCATTATTGCAGATGCTACAATATTTTATGATGAATACCTGTTTTTTCCCCCTCCATCCTCTCCTTTTGTTAAGGAAATTGTGCGAGGCAATTCTGCGGGAATGATCTATGTCATACTGATAAACTACAAGCACAATAGATTTATTATCTGTGCATGTTTATGTGTCAGAGAAAAAGAACAGTTAAATGAGAGACAGTGGTGAGAAGAAGAAGAAAAAATTAATCAGAGAGAGAGAGAGAGAGAGAGAGAGGATGTGTTTAATGATATTAATTTTTGATTAGCTTTTTCATTTCATGCATTATTTATTCAATTCATTTTCGTAAATCTTTAAATCAATGTTTATGCATTCAATCCATACTTTTGATTCAAATATCAAAGCAATGGAATTTAGTGAAATGGCTTTAAAAAAAAAAAGATAAATGAAATGCAGGTGATGTAGAATGTATTTGGTAGGGCCTACAACTTCTGTTTAATTGTTAACACTATGTTCTCATCCAGTTGGAGACTGGGAATTGAGATGTGTAAAAAGCTTTCTTAATTTGCTTCATCAAGAAAGCTATTTCACATTTGTAAATTCCATGTGTCCAACTGTTCTTCCTACAGAGCTAATGGTACATTTACCATTGGAAGAAAAAAAAATAATCTATGAAAATAGAAGATGAAGGGTTTATGCTATATTATGTGATTGCTACACTATAGAAAGAAAGAATTCATAACCTTTACTCTGCAAAATTGATTAAACTAGATTGATTAAATCCATCTCTTTTTCTCTACTTAGGGATATAGAATACAAAATCGTTTTTTTAGGATAATGGACAAACAACAAACAGATTTTTTTTTTTTTTATAGCTTAAAAGAGTGATCTGTAACAAAAAAATGAAAAGTGAGGGGCAAGAATAGCTTCTATAAATAAAAAGAGAATGGGATGCAAATAAATGCAAAGTGTCAACTTTGAACAAGAGCAAAACATGATTTGAATTTATTCAATCTTCATAAGATGTGAATAGAGAATTTGAAGACATACAGTAGTTAAGGAATGCAAAGCTCAAATACCATCTTAACAAGATTGACTAAATTACTTTGGACAGGACAAACAAAGAGCTTCAACAAGCCATGGCTTTAATTGTTTTGGGTATTAACTTGACAATCGAAATGTATACAAAATTGGAGCTTTGGGGCAAAGATGTATCAGGGGCAAAGATGTATCAGGGAGAAAATGAGAACTGATAAGAAGAAAAACTAATGGAGTCTCTTCAACTTGTGGCATGAGATCTGCTTTGACAGATCCATACCAATGGTATGAGCCGTCATCAGGTTTCTAGGTTTCACATGAAAGGAGAGTTGGATCAGAGAGCAATGAGACAAAATACTCCTCTCCCCTACAAAAAAAATACTTGTTGCCATGGTAACAAATGTGAGGGAGACATGGAGAGACAGCTGAAATGTCAAGCTTAGTATCTGCACGATCCATCACAAATGCTCCGGTGAAATTTATTGGCTGCTATTATCAGCTATCATTACCAAAAGCCTTTATGATGTTTTCAAACTCCCTTTCAATTCTTTGAGATTTATTTCCTTTGACTTCACATTAGAGAATGACTTCTGGGCCCGTGTTGCGTAAAACTTATGATTGATGGTAATTTTGCCGTTAATGACAACTTCCTTGGAATCCTTGATTTGATTTGCTTGTTATCATGCAATCATGATACATGTAGGTAATATGGATAGCAAAGTTACCATCAATGGTAAGTTTTATGCAACAGGGCCCAGTTCATTAATTCTCTTGTACTAAAAATTAAAAGCCCAAGTATTTATAGCATTCAAGTTTGTTTGTCTTCTCAAAACATTCAAAATCAACCCCCCTCTTTATCTATCTCTTTAATGATCATTTTATCAACGTTTTTTTCCTCTCCTTCTCTTTCACCGATCATTCCTTCCACCGTTTCTCTTGGTCTATCACTTCATCTGTCTCTCTTTTCACCTGTTTCTCTTTGTTATATATCTCTTTATCTCCCTCTCTCTCATCCATCATTCCTTTCCTCTTATTCCCTTTCTTGATCACTTTATCAACATTCTTTTCCTCTCCCTCTCTTTACATCCCTCTCTGAGGTTATAACACATCCTTAAGTATTAAACATCAGACTGAAAATTGAAATCAGATACAGACAAAAACTGAAAGTGAAACCCACAGTGAAATTTGGTCACTTATTCCTTCCTTTTGAAATATTCATGAATTCACACAGCAAGTATGGTTGAGTGTTTGGACGCAAGAGTCAAGCCTACTGAGCGAAAAACTTGGGAAAAGGCATTTCTCATTACGGCATAGGTAAGGTGGAGGGGAGAGGCAGAAAATGGGCATATTGATCGATGACGCAGGGACTGTAATGTGCGAGCATAAATGTCCCATTGATCATCAATTATTCACCACTTTTGATGTGATTTATTTCATATCGATAAAATATCCTGCATCAAATATGTGACACACATGTATCCATACAAATGAGCGCGTGTTTGCATAACCACAGGACACTGACGTTTTGGTTTTGCATATAACATCTGCTACATGCACAAGTTTAGAGGATCGGTTCATATGATCAACATTTCAATCTTCGTTATGTTCCATCGACTGTGAGCCAGTAGAACAAAGATGTCTCAAAATGTCCTTTCTTGTGCTTATAACAAACACATCCAGGCGGAAATGTGTTCTGTCACAATCCTACATAGACAAAAAGAGTTATTCAAAAAAAAAGGGAAATTCCCCCTTTTTTTCTCAAAAGGTCGATTTCAAATTGAACATAACAGAATTACTGTAAGGCCTCTTTCAGATAGGATGCGGTAAATCGCAAGGGGACAAAAAGCTGCTTTTGTAAGTGAGCATGAATGGCAACTGCACTCAACAAATGTTTTAGGCTTATTATTAACATTGAAGTGTATTACACATTTCGCCATCATTACAAAATACTTTTGTGTTTTAGCATATCTGAACAAGGTTTTGGAAGGCAAATTTTTATCATCAATTTTTGTTTACAACTTCCCACTGCTTGAATAATTATGTGATGAAAGATCGCCCTATCATTTGGATTTTACCAATACACATATGACTATAAGGCCTGTCTTCATCAGAACGAAGGTGCAAAAAACCCCACTATTTTCAGTCCGATGCAGTGCTCATCAAAAAGTAGCTCGGATGGGCACAAGTTAGCCCGCTTTCCAAAATAGCTGATAACTGGCTATTTTGGAAACAAGACCAAGATTTTTCTGGATACTTTCTCAACCAAATCACCCTCTAATTGCAACTGCGGGCCGATGAACATGTAAATTAGCTGGCTAATTTGAGGTCGGGCTAGTTAAAATAGTGGGTTATTTTGCAACTTTGGTCTGATGAAGCCAGGCCTTACATGTATGTTGCACTAAGAAGATACTAAGAAGTTACCACAGCTTTTAAGCATTAAATCAAACACTTTTATTCCAGTCAATATGAAAAGTTATGTTGTAACCTTATACCCCTCAAGGCTCTACAAATTCAGAGTAACAAAATCTCTCCTTTGATATTATGAGTAGCTTTCTTACACCACTTTCTACACTTTCCCCACGCTTGTTTGCGAATCTCGTTTTCCCTTTCCACGAACGTCTTACGTTGCACGATACAATTTTGTCTGAATCTTTAATAAGGATACAGTAACACCCTTCTGTATTGTCAGGCATTGATTTCTGCGGTAAATTATCCTAGCGATGTAGTGACCAGATATCTTCATTAGGTTATCATAGATGGTTCGTGATGTTAGCAAGCAAATTCAGCAAAAACGAGGGTGATTTCTTCAAGAAGAGGGAAAGCAGATTAGATCTAGAAAGGGCCAAGGTGCAAGATGGAGTAAAAAAAAAAAAACAGTGCCATCTGGTGAGAGCATAAAGGGCATTGGTTAAATATTTGAGGTGTGGAGGAGATAAAAACTACCTAATGAAATGTTCTGTTCCTGTTTTTAAATAAAAATATATTCAAATTTAATTCATCTGAACTTCAATCTTATCCAAAGGTAGCTAACAATCTTAAATTATTATATGTTCCTCAGCGATCTGATAATAGTTTGAATAAATATTTGATGGACCTTCAATATAACAAAATCAAAGTAAACAGAAAAAAAAGTTTCACATGATCTCTATAAATAATCTATTAGAAGTTCAACATTTCACCACATCCTATCATATTGACAAAAGTTCTCATCATTTACTGGTGCAGGACAGCACGATATTAAAGGAGTTATGAAAAGATCTACTTCTGAAAAGCCATCCTGATGGTGATACACTGTAGTCGCTAGAGAATCGGGACGTCATCAGCATTTGAAGGGAGAGAGAGAGAGAGAGGGGAGAGGTGACGGAGAAGAGAGAGAGGTGACGGAGGAGAGAGGTGACGGAGAAGAGAGCCAGTTTCCGAGCTCCATGAAAATAAGCCAGCATCCATTCGGAGAGTAAATAGAAAGAAGTGGAAAGGGATCTATCGTCTAACTAAGCTAATAAATGAAGCTCTCCCCCTCGGAAGGAAAACACCAGAGAATCCTCTAAACCGATGTAATTTCATCATATAATGCAATTGAGAATGTGAAATGCGCGCTCCTGAGGGGGACGGGACGCCCTCATGTGATACTGGCAAGTTAGAGCTATTTTGGTGATCGATGCGGTAATGAGATGGAGTTTTCACCCCCTACTCGAGTGTCTACACATTTGATGTAGTAAATGAGAGGGTGTTTAGAGAGGGATAATTCTTCTTATTTGATTCACCAATGCAGCAGGTTATTAACTGTTTGAATATGATGCAATTTGGAGAATATTTCCCATGCATTTTCCATATTATGTAAAAGACAACCAGGATCTACTATGAGAGGCTTTATAATTTACACTGTACAACATTAAACAAATTGGGAGATCTTAGTGAATCAATAGACTAGCTTTCAAACTTGCAGATAAAAGACAAAGAACAGTTTGGAAAAAGAAACAAGTTACTAGTACTACGCCCGCCTAATAGTAACTGCGTGGATAAACAATGCACCCTTCAGCTCCTGACTCATGAGATGAAACCTTAGACATGTAATATCACAGGAGATGAAATGAACATCATGCATTAAAAATCGTTTGTCATAGTACATTGAAAGAAGCATATATAAATGATGCGGGAGGTGCTTAAACTTTAATTGTAAACTCTTCAAACTGAAAGAGACGTTGTGATTATTCACTCCTTCAAGTTTGCCAGAGTTGTGAAATTGCAACCAACAAAAGTGCATATTTAAATACATACATTTTCTCTTGGCAATAGTACATTATACTTATTTCTTGTACAAAAACAAGTGTTGCTTGTTTAAATTTCAGAAAGCAATATTCAAGCGCAGACTTGAGGGTCCTGCTTTATCTCGTAATGGAACAGTTGTTAGAATTTGCATGTAATTGTGATTTCTTGAAACCATCTTTCCTTGGAGATCCTGTTACTAGCACCTGTATCAAACCCTCCTCATACAGGTGTATACAAAATAATAATGAAAATACAAAACAGCAAAGACCCCTACAACTCACATTTCAGCGGAAAAAGGCTCACAAGTCGAGCGGCATAACATGGGAGGGGTTAATAATCTGCACCAGTATTAGCCTGGATCATCCAAGCTAGAGACAAGTCCCAGATACATGATTATCTAGGTTAATGAGCATGTCAGGAGTTTCTGTTATCGGTACCCTAAAATAGACACACCAGATGAAGAAAAAAGAATGCAGTGTGATATTTTATTTTGACCTGTTTATAATGACGGACCTGGGGGGTGTTTCACAAAACTTATCCTCAGTGACAAATGACAGTTTTTGTTATAAGCTACAGAAAATCTTTGCTTCTGATTGGTTAACAGATTTGTCACTGATTTTTGTCATTTGTCATTGGAAAAAGGCTTTGTGAAACGGGTCCTGGTTGTTTGAACCTGGATGTGCTATTACTAATTCAATCACTTCAGAAAGAAAATTTTTCTCATTTTAAAGACAAGAATTCGGTTCTATCTAGAGATTTAGATCAATGTTCATAGATTGCATGACTTTCCAGGTCATTGCATTTTTAGGACAAACAACTTACACTAGAAAATACTTGGTCCTGGGGTCTTTAATAGGACATTATAGTTAATATTTTGAAAACACAAAGAGTGACAATGATACATGTTCATAAAAGTCATAATGAATATCATCAATATAGATTTCTTTGATGTTGAAATGTGCAACATGGATTCCTAGGAATACAATGACAGTATGAAATATGTAAAGCATATGAAATATGTGAAGCATATCAAATACAACTCTCAGCTTTAGTGCTTACTGTAAGAGAAGCCCTGAAAACAATATACCTAAAGTACAGCATGAAGATTGATAGTGAATGAGTCCACTAATCAACCAACTCAACTACAAAGTGCTAAGAGTACAAAAATCAATTTTCCAAATTATTATTTTCAAGCAGTGACGATTGCACTGCTAAAATTCTTCTTGGTAAATGACGATAAATTCCTCCCCTCCTCAAAGCAAAGAGTCAGACATATATCATTTTCTATTAAGAGTCAGAAGGTCATTATCTCATCCTTAAATGTCTTGAGCCGACGCCCTTCTGGCTCTCAGCAGACAATGCGCTCGGAGGCGATGCAATTGTGACCTTTCATCGTCTTCTCTCTAATGTGGTTTTGCTGGGAGAAATAATTACACGGAGATGTGTTGAACCACTTCTCATGCGTGATCCCTTTGCTTCGTTTAGAAGTCGAGATAATCCCGGGCAGGGGAGGAACCTTTTAATTCCAGCCGTTCTTCTCTCGAATCTGGCTCCAGAAAACAAGAATCAATTACCCCCAAGACACGAGCTTAGATCATTTTTTTCCCTCTTTGGCTGAACTTATCTCAGGCTATGTTTATACGGGACCATCGTAGCTTTAAGCTTTAAGTTTGCTAAACCTCAAACTTTAAGCAATGATGCACTATTAACTGAGGATGAGGGTTCACACCAGACCAAAACTTTGAGTATTAAAGATTTTAGCTCGTAGCTTTAAGCTTTAAGTTTGCTAAACCTCAAACTTTAAGCAATGATGCACTATTAACTGAGGATGAGGGTTCACACCAGACCAAAACTTTGAGTATTAAAGATTTTAGCTCGTAGCTTTAAGCTTTGAGTTTGCTAAACCTCAAATTTTAAACCGTGATCCACTTTCAAATAATGATGAGGGTTCACACCAGACCAAAACTTTGAGTATTTAAAGAATATAAACTGGGTAACCAGACATTTTAACTACATGCTGGCATTTAACCTCAAAGATATTGCATCTGCACATCACATAACTGCGAGTGAGGACCCCTGTTAAAACAGTTATAGCACTAACCATAAGATCTCACATAGTTTATAACTTCAACTTTAAAAACCATGGGTGTGTTTGCATGGTAAGTAACTGCAAGAGATATAACCGAAAGAGTTTTAAAACGATAACCTAAACTTTAAGTGAACCTAGACTCTGCTGCAAAGGTGAAGAAAGCTGTTTCTCGAACTCATTACCCATCTGTAATCCCGTATCATGCTATAAGATGGGGATCAATTTCTCAGATTTGAAAGGCAAGAGAGAGATCAGCTAGCAAGATGGAGATTAGTTCCCACTCTTAATTTCAATTTCTATCAATATTTCTTTCACCCATCACTCACAATATAAGATATCACATTTTTATATTCTCATTGCTTAACTCGTGCAGTGCCATTAATTTTTCATACATTTTTGCGACTAAAATTTCATTATAGTAGTTAGAAAAAAGGGTTTCTCTGTTGCACTTTTTATTTGACAAGAACATTGCTCTTTCATACATGTATATACAAATAAAACATACAATAAAGACCCCTCCTTTTTTAGCTTTTCTTGATTTTTTTTTAACACCATATTCAAATATGATTGGTCAAAAGTCAAAACTACATTGTATAACTAGTTAAATGGTATCTTGTTAATTTCAAGTTACAACACAAAATTAAATTATCAAAGATTCATTGAAAGGCAAGATAATAATGAAAACAAAATTGAATAAACCTAGGGTCATTTTTGTTTTTTGTAAAACATTACGAGAAGAAAAAAAAAACTATTTTTTTATGAAATTTGTCTTATTAAATAGCTTTGAATTAAATGGTACACTTATGGATTCTTTTAAGGACTTCAGGAAAGCTTTATTCCAAATGGGAGCATTTGCATTTTCACCTACTGTATGTCAGATCACACTTTTCACCTGTGTTTTGTGCCTAAATACCAACACTTATCCCATCCTAAATCCTCACTTAGCATTTAAAAAATGAGACAAGAATACCCTTTCGAATATCAGCAATATGTGTAACAGGATATTGTGGAGTGTGCTTGTTACGAAAGATGGGACAAAATAGGGTATCGATACTCTCTTTCCCTCCCCCTCCAAATTTTAAACCTTTCCAAAATGCCATGAGGAGGTAATCTGAAATGGAAAGTGGTGGAGGGTAAAAACTGTGTTAAGCACTGTTTGCACACTCAGATGCTCAATGTTTGAGCCTTTCCTTTTCCTCTTTATTTCCTTTTTTCCTATCCTCCTTTCTAGACAATGACGTAAGCAACATTGGGGCCACAAGATAAAAGAAACGAACCCAAGTCTGATGAAATTGGTGTGGAAAATCATGCTCTGATCTATATCCCTCATGTTTATTCGTCATTATTCCCTAAAATGCTATTAAAATGCCATGTGCTGATAAAAAATGTACATTGTTCACAGGAGTCTACATTAAGTTTGGCTGTTTTTATACCATCTAAATTTCTTACAGAGAGTTCCAAGAATTAAACTAAAATACAAGTCACAATGTAACAAGGTATTGAACCAAATTAAGGAGATGGAAATGGATCATTTGATAGCTTTATACTCAGTTTTCTTAGAGCTAATGTATATCCTTCCTTTTTACCATGCAAAATTCCTCAAGAAAACTTACTGCATTTGAAGAAATAAAATTCATCTAACATTTACTAGTCAGAACCTACTTTTGTTTGAATTGGGTTACAATTTTTATAGATACATCCGGAACTAAACCTTGTTGCTTGTAAAATATAAATCGATTCCTCAGCCAAAGTTGTTATCTCATAAAACATCAACGAAACCCTGGTGGTGCCTGCAAACAAACATGCATGGGACAGTTGATCAAGTCATCCCAACATGAAAACAGAATTCAACCCATGGAATCGTGGATACTCGGCATAAGCGCATCTCTCCGAAAGGTCCCCAATCCTGGGATGAGGATGTCAACACCCCTGCTTAAGCTTCATCCTCATCTCGACAGACGATGGGAATGTTTTCTCAGTATTCTAAAGCCTACCCTATTTACATTCACTTACAACTCATACTGGCGCCATTTCTACAATGTTCTTCAGACACCTCCTATATACCAAGGAGCCAAGTGACCCTAGATTTCTCCCACGGTCCCACAACACACAATCTGATGCTGCTTTGACATAAATTCAAGCATAATTTCTACAGACAATCTCTACATACAAAGTTGACAAGAGACCCTATATTTCTCCTAACATCTCCTTACCCCTACAAAACACTATGCAATGGGCAGTAACACTAATACAGACTTTGTTCTTAATACATAGATATGTGTATATTTATTACACTCTAAGAAGGAGCCAAGTAATTACCCTATAATTATAAATTGTCCTCAGTCCCACAAACACCATTTGATGCTGCTTCTACATGAGTACTGGCTAAGTAAGTTGAGTTCTGGTCATGCGATTGCAATGTGAAAGAAACGGTGTGGAATCGACCAGAAAAGGTTCATCACCTACATGTAGCATATAAGAATGTGTGTGTATTGCAAGGTTCTGGAATCATCAAAATGATAAGAAATTTAGTAAAGTTACAAACACTGTACACATAAAGATGTATATGGGACTACACAAACACATGGCGAAAAAACCTCCCCCCCCCCCAAGTTTTACGATAAACATGACATATTTAGAATATGAAGGCATTTGAAGAGCCATGCTTTTCAGGGAACATGTCTTATCTGATGTTCTTCCACGCTTGCATAATAATAAATGATAAAGTTCACAAATTATTTTTCACCTCTTCCTAGAACTCAACCTTCTCTTTAAGCAGCAATTACATGAATTACGCTACATTAGCAGACATCCTCTTTGTACGAAGGAGCCTACATTGCTCTAATACTCCAAAGCCTACTTAATTTACAGTCCCTTACAGCTCCTACTGGCACCATTCTGCACAAATGGGCCATGCATGTAACCCTATATTTCTCCCCCAGTCCCACACACACCATCTGATGCAGCATTTACATGAATGTGGGCTAGGTGGAGAACACAACTCTAACAGCACGTGCACCAAGACCATATATTTGTTTACCGCCATTCTCTTGAAACCTCCCGAACCTAGAAACAGAGGCCATGAAGTTGTCAGGAGGACAATTCTTTGCGCACAGTCTGTAAACAAGGGGTCGAGAAGGGGGGGGGGGGCATGATGATGCGGGCAGAGGTGCGATTCAGATGAGGGCTGTAGAGAGGACATGTTTACATGCCAAACACGTCCACTCGACTGCGGTGCTGCGAAATCGATCTACTTTCAAGCCGTTTTCCAGGGTAGGGTACTGGATGTCTAGCTGGCAGGAGACATTCGGTATCTCAGATATTGAATGTGATTCAACAGGTTGATTGGCTTGTGTTATTATTGCTAGTACATTCCGACTGCATTTCATTTCCTCTGGCAACTCTCTCGATCTCTCTCTATCATCATGTCTTCTTCATTATGAAGTATCTCACTTCTTTTCCTTTTATATTCTACACTACTGTATATTGTTACTGCCATGATGTCATCTCTCTGCTTCATTTTCTTTTTCTACTCACTAAAATCAAATCCTTCACTATTTCCTTAAGAAATGCATTCCATCCTAAAAGAATCGCTCATAACAATGATATTCTTTGGTTTATACTTTTATATTTTCTTTATATTTTGAATGTTATCATATCAATTTACATGTAATTTCATACTCTGTGCCTCTATCTTTGCATATATTGTGTTGATGATTGAAATAAATCTTGATTCAATTCAAATTCCACACTGCAGCACTTCACAGCACATGTATGTACATGTACATGTACATACACAAGTATGTGCAGGTGAACTGGGACTTCCACCATCCAAATTCTACACAACGCCTGGTTTCGTCTGGGAGCCCTAAGAAGTCATCAGGGGACTCAAACTTCAAGAAGTCATCAGGGGTCAACGAATGCCCTATCTACATTTTTTATGAAGGAAAAAAATGAGGAGGAAGCATGAGGTCATTGGAAGAAAACCCTCTTGGGGGGAGGAACCAGTTGATGTCACACTTCATACGGTTCTAAAAAGTTGATGCTCCCCATACATATCCATGTAAAGGTCAAGTTAAATTGTGTTTCGGACTGTAGTTTCTCGTTACCACTATCTTCCTTTTATTTTTAGCAAATCCCTTTTTCTTTTGTTATTTACATTTTTTTTTTTAAATGAAGAGGGAATAAGATAATGTTACAGAATATAGACAACAAAGTAGCAGAATTCATTTAACAAGTGTTACTCTAAGTTGTTTATGAAAGCCTCTGTTTTCAGTGTATTACATAGACAAATAAAATGTCAGGATGAGAAACTGGGTTTCACTTCACTTGGCCTAAAGGGGCATATCTATCAAATACTCTGCAAGTAATGTATTTGCAAGTAGAAATATGTGCATATCCATCTTTCATAAACTGTATTAAATTTTAATCATATAACCACAAAAAATGCATTATATAAATGTGATTCAAGTTCCATCTTGACCCTGCCTCTCTCCTTTTTCAAGGTACATGCGCATGCTTGCACACAATAGTCAATACTCTTTCTTTTATCTTTTCTTTTTTTTACACGCCTTTAAATATCAAACAAACCAAATTCATATGACGTTTCAGCCTCTTTTCACACCGCACAAAAATTCAATAATTAAATACATGTTTTCTGCGTTTGATTTGCATGAGACAAAAGACTTCACCCTCTCCCTTGATGTTCGGCATATCAGTTGCCATGGAAACAGGATGTATAGTTTCCTTTCCTCCGCAGGTGAACCTGTGTTCTTTCTTAGCACAGCGACGAATTGCTTGAGGCAATCATCTCTCATTATGAGATATTATCAAAGGTTATCCTATGTAAAGTGAAGTTTAATTTCATAATATGGTAATGGAAGTCAGACATGTGGGAAAGAGGTACATACAAATGTACTAAGATATAATGTTGAGGGTTAGAGGGGTATTAATGCTTTATACAAGTGAATGAGTTAACACCCATCTATATGAAATCTGCCTCCTTGTTTTGCTCATTTTGGACCGCTATTGATTCGACCACAGGTAAAAGAGATAAATGTCAAAATATGGAACTTCATGAACATGTACTGTACATCCTTAGCCGTTGGGAAAACATCAAGTTACAGCACTGTGATACCCTTAACATGAGCAATCTACATGTAGCTGCATTCACATCAAGATTTCAGGTGCAGCCTTAGCCATCGAGAGTACATGTACATCAAGTTTAATACAGTACTGTGATACTTTAAACCCTACCTAACCCAGCTGCATTCACATTATAATTTCTTTTGTATCCCTAGCCATTAGATATTGAGCTACAGTATTGTGGTAAGGTGAACATGACTGATCTGACTGCATTTATATTGAGAATTCATGGGCAGTCTTAGCCATTGGGACAACAAACAATTAACATTAACAACCTGGCTGCATTCACATCAAGATTTCATGTGCTGCCTTAGCCATAGGGCAGGTGAACATAAAGTTACAGTACTGTGATACTATGAACATTTAAACAACCGGTGCATTCACATTAGAATTCCATATTTACACATAACCATTAAACATCAAGTTGCAATACCGTGATACAATGAACCCTGCTGCATTCACACTTAAATTTTATATGCAGCCTTAGGAAATAGGCAAGTGAACATCAAGTTACAGTAAGTGTGATACTGTGGACATGTAGTCATGTTCAGTTTCTGTCTACTTTCATCGGGCAAAAAATGAAAGCACATTTATATTGAGTACGATTGTATCCGCTGAAAGCATCCATTGTGCCAGCTGAGCCCATGCAGAGCTGGAGCTGGCAGATGTCGTCAAAGCCCAGTCAGGATCTGTGGCAGACTGGGAGAAAGCTAGCATTTGGACAAAAGTGAAGCAGACACTTGTGACACTTTTCTGCAAAAACCTTCCGAAGTTCAACAAATGTAGGAAATTTAATAGTAAAATACTCTATTTCTAGGCCACAGTATTCTCAGGGTACTTTCAGCCAACAATTTAATGTTGATTTAAAGTCGGTACCTACATGTATAGTTTGTTTCTATCATTCATATGGATTAAGAATGCTTTTCACACAATGTATGGAAAGACCGCAAGAATTACACATATAAGGTAATCACCACGTTCCTCCTCGTACAGATATGTAATTTATCATAATCTTACAAATTGTCTGTTCAAAGCCAAAATGGCATAACTCTGTGTTTAAGTAAATTGACTAATTAATATACAATTTTCTTCTAAAATTCAATAAAAATGCAAGAATTGGTAGGATTAAGAAAGAAAAGAGAAAGAGAAAATGAAAGAAAGGGCGAGAGAGAAAGAGAGAGAGTCAGGCGTTGGCAAATGTATGTTGAGCAATGTTCTATTTCACTATCTCCCCTCTTTGGACTAGAAATCTAAACATATTTTCTTATTTTCATATCTTCCTTACACAATAACAATTACATACCAATCAATTCTAGCCTAAATGACTTGGAGGGACACCACACAAAGAAGAAAAAAAAGGAGATAGTAAGAGAGAGAGAGAGAGAGAGACAAAAAGTCAGGCCTTGGCTTATTTAATGAAGGGGTGTGTTATATGTCTCCGTCTCTGGACTAGAAATATTGCTGATGATATCAGAGGCGACTGGACAGCATCGTTGAGGGATCAATATCAATTTCCTGCGGCACTACGTAAGGTAAATCCACCTGAAATTCCACAGCAGAGTCACAACTGACTGCAAATGAAAATATATTAGCTTAAAGGAGTCGCTCAACGTATCTTTGTGAACAAACAGGTACAACATATACATGCATACCTGTAATGGTGTACAAGTATTAATAGTTAGAAATTGTGTGTGTAGCCCACAAAAGTACGACATTGTAATGCTATAAAAGACCGGTCGACTAACATATTCAAATTTATGGATGTTTCTTTTCTAGGGACCTAGTGACATATTATTCCCATTTACCTGTTATTAATGAATAAACTACACTATTTTGAACCTGCAAATATTATTTGTTGCTATGTCAGGGATGCCTTGGGTAAGAACATCCTTTGTTAACAAAATTATGCATAACATTTGAATACATATTTGTCCCCTTTTAAATCTTTATTAATAAAAATTCAAATAAAACAATTACAGACCCCATCAAAACTAAACAATTTACAAAGAGGTAAAACAAAAGCACTGTAGATACATGTACATGAACATGTTAGTAAACTGGTATATTGGTGCTTTTTAGACAAGCAGGACATTGTCTTCCAATCTTCTTTGATATTACAATCAAAATGGGCATAATAGCAATTACGGTACATTAACCATTACTAAGATTTTCTGAATAAGAAAAAAATAGAGGTTTGCTTGCCTAATTGGGTACAATTCAAATACTGTAAGCTTGCCCCTATACCGGTACATGTACATGAATGCATGCTTTGTTCATCCCAGATGTGTATTCATGACAAAATTGGTCCAAAGAATTAAAAAAAAAAAGAATAAAAAAAAGGATATGTAGAGTTTAAGATTCAATATATTTTATTCCACAATCCAATGCCTGTTTTTGTTTTGAAAATGAAAACCATTATGAATGGATCAGTAAACAATGACTGGAATAAAAGAGACATTTGAGACATTAATAACATTCAACGCCAAATGCCGACCTAAAATAACAAGGGGAAGGAAAGTGCAAGATCATTTGTTTTCATATCTGACTGATTTTGATGAGAGCTGCCGAGCTTAAAGAGGAAGGCCTCATTTACCCTACATATATCATCTGCTGAGAGCCAGAAGGGCATTAATGTATATACCCTAACATGGAGTTAACGACCTTCTGGCTCTGAACGGACGAGATTAAAGCAATGCAATGATCAGGGAGGGGAACCGGTCTAAATACCTACGTCAAACAAGTAAATGGTCGAGAGGGAAAATTCAATTACTGCAAATAATACCTCTCTACTTGGGAGTGCACTATACTTGCGTAGGAAGAGGTGAGAGATGGCTTGAGTTCTATACAGCAATGACCATCTCAACGTATTGATCATTGGACATAGGATTGTTTAAACATGTTGAATAAAGAACCAACGCACTGCTTATTGAAGTATTTATCAGTATTATATTTGCTTACTTTGCTTCTAAAATAACGTCATATATCCTAAATCTTTTGGTCATTTTGAGGCAATGAATCAAGCAGTATCTCATTAATTTTTTGTAGATTATCGTATTTCGTTTGGAAACCAAAATCCTAAATTTGGGTATTCCCCCCCNCCACCCCCTCCACTCCAATATTAAAAATATGCTGGGCTACTACATGTATGTATGTATGCTGCATACAGTTTGTGGTTTGGCAGGTGGGTAGCGATATACCAGTGCCTCTCACCCTATTAGCCTGAAAAGTGACCCATACAATTGTAGCCATGTAATATTCAGCAGCTTGAGACAGCCTGAAAAGCCTGAAACAGAGCCTGATTTATGTCTTTAAATAGCCTAGAAAAAACGGCATCAATGTACATCCTTTCTAATTTAGTACAATATTCTTTTTTAATCACTAGCTTCATTTCTTTAAAAGACATCTATAAACACAACACGGTTTCATAGCATAATTGGATTGCTTATGTATAATTAATAGTATTGACCCATGATAAATGAAAGCACCGACCGTCCAACCCCGCACCAGTGCTTAGTCTTTGTTATATTAAAAAGGTACAAGATAATGCCGTTCTGTCTCTTAGTGATGACTTTATGGTTTATGCACTATATTAGTCAAATAGTTAATTTGATAGAAAAAAAACTAACCAAACTGCAACAAAACAAAATAAACACGGCAAAATAAACAAATCTTGATTTTAAATAGAAAGTACTAGTAATCTGTATCAAAGTTTTCTTGTGTATCACGTTTTAAGAAAACATAAAATAGCAATGAAAATGAAGTGGATTACTCTGAAGTGCTCTTGAATTTTATGTGTGACTGGCAATAGTTTTTCAGGGAAAAATGACCATGTTTTGATGGTACATACTTGTGTAGTCCCATACATGTACATCCACATCCCCGAGTGCAGTGCAACTCATTAGTACTGATTTTGAGCAAGATTTAGTCAACATGATGGAATCTTAAAAAGCTTACAATTTTTTTTTACCTACATGTAGCTGCATAATTGACTATTCAAGACAGATTCTACAACAATGAAAATGAACGACTAGTATTCTCCATCATCTTCTACTCTGTCAAACTGTTATGGACAGTCCATGTAAACCTTGCCTGCCATGCTCGGTCGTTCGTCTCCTGTTTCATGTTGTGAGAGAGAATGTACACATTCAGGTGCACTAATGTCTACTGACTTGCCCCCGGAGGTTTGACATGTTGCAGGAAGATGTCATGCCTCTAGTCATCTGAGAAGCAATGTTCCCCATCCAATAAAATGATCAGAGCTGGCAACCTTGTGCCACCAAAAAAAGGGACCATGATGGCAAAAAAAAAGGAATTCATTAAAACAAAACTTACAACCACACGCGACACACTTTCAATGCAGGAATATCCACTCCTCATGCTGTTTTTTTCTCCATAGTTTATTTACAAGGAGGTATTTTGTTGTTGTTATTTTGGTTGAGAATATTTTTCTCTTCAAGTATGCATTAACCTTAGTTTTCTATTGACTTTATGATCAAAATAACATTTTAGGGCAGATGTTTGACATGCGGTATGTGAAAAAATTATTTTTAAAAATTTCAAAACATATTTGTTTCAAAAAAATATGTAATTTGGATGAAAAAAACTGAATAATTCTGGGATAAGTGGAATGGTGGGCAGCTCTGAATAATGCTTGGCACAAGCACCATAGGGTAGTATAGTGTACATGTACATGTATATAGTTTTTACATGCCGTGAGATTTGATTCCGTTTTTGATTTGATTTGAATGTACAGTCGGGGGTGAAATAATATCTACTGACTTGCCCACTAAGGTTTGACATGTTAATGGCTCAAATCATTTGATAAGCTACATGTATGTTCTTGATGCAGCATACAACACCGGACATCACTGTGTGTATGGAAGTATAAATGTAATTAAAAAAAACAAAATATTATTACATTATGGCTGGCTCTACCTGCCTTTCCGACTATTGAAACACAATTATTGATTACAGCTGAATGAAATATTTGTATTGAGGCACTTCACAAAGACATGCATTAGGTTTGGTTTTATCACAGAGACTGTGGTCTATTACTTCTGTAGTAAAAGGTATTATTTAACATCCTTCTGTGTCTATTAAAGCAGACAATAGGATCAGTAACTATTACAAATTACACTGTTCACAGTATCGGTCTTGCTCAAATTCTAAAGGCAACTGCACACATGAGCAGTAAACAGTTTATAAAAACGTTAAATGTAAAAATGGTAATTGAAACTTACATTGTACAATCACCACTTCTCTACCTTAAACAAATTGATCACTAAGGAACAGGGGAACACTGCTGCATATATAGATCTTCGTGTATGTTTACTTATATTCCCATCATAATAATTCCTCTTGCTAATCATTTTAATACACATGCTGATTTTATCCCCATTTGGGTTTTTTCAAGGTGCTTCACACTGCTGTGTCCAAACAGGGCCCTAACTCTTTGATCCAATTCATTGTACTGCCCATTTACTAACTTCACATCTAATGAAGATGAACCCATGTACATCATTACTCTACAGGAAAAGCGATTTATATGTACTTCTTTGTTTTTTACCACAGCTCTCTTTCGGTTAACCAAAGCTCTTAAGGGGCTTTCCAAACCTTAAGCGCTCACCACTTGCATGTATTTCTTTTACTTCACTCTTACAGTGTTTGTTATGTTCAATTCAGGAAATTGGTTACGTAAAAACACAATGGTCATTGCCCCCTCCTCACCCACCCCCTCTCTTTCCCCTTATAGCTTGGAATGTGTGATTGATTTTTGGCTCATGTCCACAAGTTCTTTTCGAAACTTGATATTGATGGCATAATGGATGTTCTCCAGACTGTAACCGCACTCAGTGCAGGACTAGACTGATGAGTGGTGAGTAGTGATGAAGTATTATAAACAGGGATAAATGATTAAAATACAAAGTTAAAACGTAACCTTTAAAACCTCCTACATTTCCCTTCACTGAGCTGAACTGCTAGTCTGTTCATACTACAGGAAATCATAAATTTGTATAAAAAATCTCATCATATATATTGTACAGAGCGGGTCAATCATCATACAAGTTTGTTTTAGTCTCAATGGTGTGTAACGGAACATTGCATAGCGAAATGCGACAAAAATAGTATAAATGAGCAGGGTTTAATGTGAGCATGCACTGATTATTGGCCAGCTGTCATGTCAAGTGACCTCTTCACAATTAGCTTGTTTACACGTTACTTTATATGTGTATTTATACAAAGTTATTATTTTAGTATGATTGCCCGTATCGCCCTATGATGATTCATCACACGACGTTTCTGTAAACGTGTTGTGTATAAATTTGCTTCTCGTCTGAACATGCTATAATTCACTTTACACAGCTGTATGCAATAATCCATCACAAACTGACCACAAGTGAGATTGTGGGTTCCCTTGCTAAGAAAACAGTGCCATCCATCTAAACTAAGAGACACACTATAAAAAGAGGTGTTTTGAATGGAGTAATGGAATACGTGTGTGGCCAAATATTGATGACACAGCAGTGAAGACACGGCTTGCCTGAGTACCGTAGATTTTTGTGAAAATAGAGAATGAAACTATAGGCAGACTGAAAGGCATATCTCACAGTTTGTAGATTCCAGAATTCCTTTTATGCTATCAAGTTCGCAAACGATCATTGCAAACAAACTGTGATGACTCAATTGTAAAGTTCTAATGACTTGTTTAATAATTGAATTGGGTGAATAAGGTCATTGGGAATAGACTTCACAATGCATTACACCCCTTTCTTTTCCAGAAAGAAAAAATAGTTATTCTCAGTCAACTCAAAAGAAGGATTTAAGAAAGAGATGAATTGAATAAGGGGTTTATTTACAACTATTTGGAATGATTTAGAACTTAATGACATATTTAAAGGAATGGCCTCAAGAGAAGCCACATACATGTACATGTACATGTACATACACAAGTATGTGCAGGTGAACTGGGACTTCCACCATCCAAATTCTACACAATGCCTGGTTTCGTCTGGGAGCCCTAAGAAGTCATCAGGGGACTCCAACTTCAAGAAGTCATCAGGGGTCAACGAATGCCCTATCTACATTTTTTATGAAGGAAAAAAAAATGAGGAGGAAGCATGAAGTCATTGGTAGAAAACCCTCTTGGGGGGAGGAACCAGTTGATGTCACACTTCATACGGTTCTAAAAAGTTGATGCTCCCCATACATATCCATGTAAAGGTCAAGTAAAATTGTGTTTCGGACTGTAGTTTCTCGTTACCACTATCTTCCTTTTATTTTTAGCAAATCCCTTTTTCTTTTGTTATTTACATTTTTTTTTTTAAATGAAGAGGGAATAAGATAATGTTACAGAATATAGACAACAAAGTAGCAGAATTCATTTAACAAGTGTTACTCTAAGTTGTTTATGAAAGCCTCTGTTTTCAGTGTATTACATAGACAAATAAAATGTCAGGATGAGAAACTGGGTTTCACTTCACTTGGCCTAAAGGGGCATATCTATCAAATACTCTGCAAGTAATGTATTTGCAAGTAGAAATATGTGCATATCCATCTTTCATAAACTGTATTAAATTTTAATCATATAACCACAAAAAATGCATTATATAAATGTGATTCAAGTTCCATCTTGACCCTGCCTCTCTCC
>BEXV01000757.1:27711-48988 GCA_003118195.1 Hemicentrotus pulcherrimus | reverse complement strand
CTTTTTTTTTGTTTTGTTACTACTTTAATGTTTTGATTTAAACATATATTTATTTTTATATGTTTGTTCTCCTTTGCTATGTATATACATGTATGTACATATGTTTTTGAATGCTTTTTATATGATTGTATGTCTGATGTAAACTTGCATTGTTAGTCTTTGGACTTTTTGACAAGTCATGAATAAAACCCTATTTGAATCTTGAATCTTGAATGATGACCAAGTAAACTACAGGTCGACAAAAAAGCAACATCTGCCTTACACTAGAAATGGCATATCTTGTATCTTTTTTCAAAGTATTTGATATGTCGGCCCTTCAACAATTTTAAAGATAAAAACCCAACTTTGAAAGCAAGAAAGAGATATCTTGTGTGCATCATCCCTGAATTTATGAGAGTATGTAAGATCCCATCTGGTATTAGAACAAGAAGGGTACTTACATGTAATTACTAATGCTGTGATAGACCAGTTAAGCTCTTCTGGCTCTCAACTGATATCTACATGTATAATGCAGCCTTTGCTTTAAAAATCATCACAGCTTATGGACAGTCAAAAGATAGAAATAGCAGCAGAACCATACATGATTAATTTTGTAATGCAGTGCCTGCGGAATAAATCACAATATTGCATCTTGCCATTCTTATGCATACAGTATATGCTTTCTTGTATTGTATTCAAATTTTCACTTCCCTTCAACCTAAAAATCAAATTTACATCCAAATTACCTCCCTCTGGCATTTCTACTCTAATCTCTTACCATCTAGATTGTGAAAAAAAGGGATTTATTATACTACATATCTATTTTTACAGCAAATCTAATTTGCAAGCTCTATATGCATACAATGCATAGATGCATTATGTGTATATCACTAACCCATTGCTTACTGGAGGCAGGTGGTCCCTGTGTTAAGCCAATGGGAATTAGATGGTTCAGTTGTCGATGGGTTAAGTCTTAACATGATAACACTTGTAGAATCTTGGACTGCAAGCAAAGGTGAAAGGTTCACATCATCTCTTGTTACCTGGAAACTGTCTTTCTTCCTTCATCAATAGTGAGTTATGTTCATTAGATCTGAACTGACTAGCAGCCTTTTCACACACAGCTAAAATTCTTTAAACATGACTAGTTTAAACGTGTTTCGAACGTGTTTAAACTAATCACGAGCCTTTTCACACACAGCTAAAATTCTTTAAACATGACTAGTTTATACGTGTTTCGAACGTGTTTAAACTAATCACGAGCCTTTTCACACACAGCTTAAATTCTTTAAACATGACTAGTTTAAACGTGTTTCGAACGTGTTTAAACTAATCACGAGCCTTTCACACACATAAATTTCGGTGCGATCTTTAATCGTTTCGTGATTAACTACTGCTCGTAAAATGCGCAGTAGTGCCATTGCGCATTGAAGGTCATGTCACGTCAATCAAAGCGCACGCTCCATCCAGTTTAATCATGACTAAACACGAATTTCCTTTCACACACAAAATGTCGAGCTCTCTAGATACGAACTTCGTATCTGTAGCCTGCTTTTAGGGGCGTATAGATCGCGACTTCGTATCTATCCCAACATCGTTTAACCGATGTTCACACTGGAAAATTTTGTCTATAATCATGACTAAATTTTTACGATGATTATAATCATCACTAGATACGATGAATTTTAGCTGTGTGTGAAAAGGCTGTAGGTAGCTATAGAGGGAACAAATCAAAAATATTTTGGCTCTTCAGCAGAAACAAAATATAAAAAAATGACATTAACATTTTTGTTGATTTCTGATATCTGCCCTATTTGTACATTTCAGTGCTGTGTTTGAGCATTTCTGCATTGTCTGTATGTTTCTGCATTACTTGTAGATTTCAAAGTTATTTGTGGATTTCTGCATTAATTGTAGCTTTCTACATTTTTGTTGATTTCTTCAGTTGAAAGCCAGGAGGGCGTCAACTCTGTGTAGAATATTATGGATAAATGCCCTTCTGGCTCTCAACAGACAATAACTGCATACAGTGTTTGTAGACTTCTACAGCATGTAAGGGAATGAAGGCAGTTGGAACTTACACTAGGGTGTGGAATGAAAGGTTCATTTGACTTGCACAGTATATGAAAGGGACAAAACTCAGCCTTGTACTCTTAATGGCTACCATCTGTCTTTTACAGTACTATTTAATATGATGCACCTTCATTCCAGAAATTCTATTTGTAATCTATGATGAGTGCAAACAGTCTGGATGCCTCTATCTCTCTCCTCTTCTTTTTGCTATGGTCACAACTCGCTGTGCATCTTTTAGGGCCATTGAGGGGCAATGTTTAGCTTTTTTTCTTTTCATTTCAGTCTTGTTGATGTCTCTGAGGTAATGCTGTGGTGTGATGGACAAAATTCAGCCCTTCACTTATAATGGGAATGATCTGTCTTTTTAGCCGCAGTATAGAATGCACCTTCATTCCAGAAAATCTATTTGTAATCTATGATGAGTGCAAACAATCCGGATGCTTCTATCTCTCTCCTCTTCTTTATGCTATGGTCACAACTCGCTGTGCATCTTTTAAGGCCACTGGGGGTAATGTTCAGCTTTGTCTCTGAAGTAATACTGTGGTGTGTAATGGACAAAAGTCAGCCTTCTACTCTTAATGGCAATGATCTGTCTTACATGTCCGTAGTATATGATGCACCTTCATTCCAGAATCTCTATTTGTAATATTTGATGAGGACAAACAATCCGGATGCCCCTATTTCTCTTCTCTTATTTACTCTACCATAAATAGATGAAAATGAGGTGCATCAACAGGGAGAGGTAGAAATCCCTTTTTTCATTTCTTCTTCATTGTGAATAGTGATTTATTCCAGTTACAACTATGTACAGTTTAGTTTACATCTCATCAAAAATAATCAAGAGCACAAAGTGGAATTGTAGCTAGTGAAAACTCAAATGGAGCTCTGGGTTACATGAAAACATATAACAGAAATCTCTGGGAAAAAGATGTTTACCGTAATTAACGGTGTATAAACCGCACCTTTTTGCTGCCAAAAAAATGTCAAAGTCGGGGGTGCGGTTTATACACGTTGCACCAAAAAACAAAACAAAAAGTAAGTCAAAGCCAGCACAAATTTGAACATATGGGACTACGAATGGTACAGGACATTTAACACATTTTACCAACAATTTTATCTTGCATTGTTGATATGAAGAGGAAAATAATCTTCCAAAAACAACATCTGCTGATAAATCTTGATCTAAGTTCGTGCCAAAACATTGCAAAAGTAAAAGAAGGGGTCGTTTAACGACCTGGCGCGATCGCATCCAGCACGCGAAGTCGCTATTTGAATCCATTTCAATGTATAGTTTACAAAAAACTGCTGGGTATGGCATCGGTGCGCGATAGCCGCGCGGTCTAAGGCTTCGGCTACCAATCTACATGTGACGGCCCGCCCTCGACTAAAAAAAAAAAATTTTTTTTTTTTTTTTTTTTGGGGGGGGGTTTATTCTTTTAAAGTCCGAAAAAGAGGGGTGCGGTTAATACACGAGGGTGGTTAATACAACGTTAATTACGGTATCTGCAGAAAATCTCATTACATCTGTTTTGGGTGACTGCCCTGCCCCCCCCCCCCCCTTTCTTTAACAGAAACGTGATTTCCATACTGGTCGTTCTTTCTCTACATACATGTACATCTATATGTGATCAGCCTTGTACACTCACAAGAACCATTTATGCTAGCAATCAAGTCGTCTCACCTGTCTCACCCCCCCCCCAACAAAAACAAAAAACACCTGTGTACAAGGCACCTTGCACAAAAAAGGGGAGAGAAATATATTTGAAAAATTAAAGCTTGTTGTTGTTGTACACACCCCTTTCGATACATGATAGTTCTTTACATGACGTTTCTTTATACAATTTTTGTACATGTATATTTCTCCAGGTAAGAACAGGTTTATAAGGGATAAGACATGATGTCTAATGAATTACATGAACAGCTCTTGAGGTGGGATGCATGAATCGAAGGACAAGATGGTTCCAAAATCGAGGAAATGACACTCCAACATCTCGCTGGCGCCGTCTCCTCAACTCCTTACGTTGCACTTCACATGATTTACAGAGTTTTCCCCCAAGTTCAGTGATTGGCAGGAAAATTGACGTCCGCTCCCCAAAGCCCCTGTCCCCATCCCCACTCTCCCTGCTGCAATCTACTGTTATGATTGTATTACTGTTGTGTAGGTTTACCTCTATATAAAGAAGCTTTTCGCAATAACCGACTACACAATTTACATGAACTATGCTGTTGCTTGGAAAATTCATGAGAAAGGATAATATATGAAACAACAGAATGGTATGCTATTCAAGAACCATCCAATAGTCTGTGTCCGTAAATATTAATGAACTTTATTAAACCAAACATACAGTATGTGCTGTATGATGCGTAAAAGCAAAATTGGTACCTCAAAATGTATTATCCTCTTTCATTGGAAGCTACATAACTGCATGACATTGTGAGTGCATGGATCTATACGACAATGATTGAACTTCAATCCTCATTTCAAATTAGCAATATGCATGAATACAATGGTCCATACAATACTCCACACAAATGAGAACATTGGACGAGGCTATAACTTATAGCTCAAGATTGACAAAAAATGTTAAGCGGCATGGTTAAATTATCAGTTCTTCTGTCTGCCTCTCTTATCTCCGACCTCCTCCCCCTTTTCTCTCTCTCTTCCCTTTCACTCTCCTCTTGTTCTCTCTTCCATTTTCTGTTTCTCTCACTCCCTTCCTTTCTCCTCTTGTTCTCTCTTTCGTTCTCTTTCTCTTTCCCTTCCACCCCTCCCTCCTCCTATCTCTCTCACACATACAAAACACACAACCCCACACACACCCTCTCACACAACATTGCTTTTCCATACACACAATCTAACCTCTCACAATGGAATGATCAATTAAAACAATACATCTCACAAAAACTACTACCATGATGCATGACAACATCTCCTATCAGGATTCCTGCCCCATGTTAAGTGATTCAGCTGGGACGTTTATGGGATCCTAACCTTTCAAAATGCTTAGATTGATGTTGTTTAATAAACATAAATCAGCTAGGACTAAGGGAATGTAAACAATGATTTGTCAACACATGCCCGTCACCTAGTATCTAGAGAAGCTACTAAGTTAGGCCCTTCTCATTCCACATCAACCCTCAACATTTGTTGTTTGTTTTTTTCTTTAGGGAAACTCTCTACAAATTTAACAACAACTAATTCTCAAAAAGATAAATTTGCTGATTGCATGTATTATGAAGGCATTGGAGACAGAAAGGGCTCATGAGAACATTTGCCCTTTATAGGCTCCACCTATTCTTTAGTGTTGTTTTGAAAATACAATCATAATGACATAAATGCACCAATTCACAAATACTTGTGTCAAATGAGAAGAAAGAAAAGCTGGTGAATATTTAACTGTGCACTGTTTCATTTTCTTAAAGCCAGAAGTGTATTTACTCACATCACTTCACACAGAATTAATATCCTTCTGATTCTCAGTAGAAGATTTGTATTTTTTATTGAGCAAAAGTTTCAGAGAAATTATGATTCAATACATGAAGACAATGGTATTAATGCTATTTCATGATAAAATTGTTTTTCTTCAGGAATAAAAACATGGCATCATGAAGTACATGTAAATGCAAAATTCTTATAAAGGCAGAGACTGATTTCATTATGTGTCGCGGAAATGGCAGCGACTACCTGTATGCAATGGCCAACAGCCTGAAGTCATTTTCCGGTCCCCTCTTTGTTTTTTGTCTAACTACTACATTGCACATGAATGCGTAATTACAAGCAAACCACCATGTCCTGGGCACTGCAAACATGTATGCGCTCTGAAAAATGGCACTGTAGCAGCACAGGTGCATGACCATTTTAATATGCACGCCTATCATGTGCTCCATGAATCAGAGATGCATCTTCATGAATGCATCAATAAGAGTATTCAGCAAAGGCTTAATGCGGCAGGCAGGCAGGCATCGGCGGCGCTTGTCTTGCAACCATGAACGAATCCACTCAAAGTAGGCATTTAGAAGAGATGCAGTTGTATTCAAACAGCATGTTTACATTTGTGGACGTAGCAATGGAATATCAATGCCATGGGTGCAGATAAAGGCAGTGATTTTACTGATACGAGCAGAAACGAAAAGAGACACTCAGCGAGGGCTATAATCAATCTATATTTCAAAGATGTCATAATCATTTTTAGGATGCACAGAAAGTGAATGTTAGGCGTAATACAATATTAATGTCTATGAAATCCCACTCCCTGAATGATGCATTATGCACCTCATCAATGATGAAGTACTAGTATTTTTCGAGTGTGTATCAAAATGTACTATTTTTCTAAAGACTTTGCAGTTTGTGCATGACAAATTTACAAAAATGTATACTTTATTTGTCAAAGTAAAGTAATTGTCATATTACTACATAAAACGTTAGAAGCAGAGCTTCAAATACTTGTATGAAGCTTTTAAACAGCAACAATAAATAAATGAACGAATGAATAAATACATGGGCTGAGGATGATTTGCACTCCTACATGTTTACTCTGAAAATGACACACTTTAAATATTAATTATAATATATAATATGTCAATCGTTTAAAATGCATAGTTGGCATTGGAAATAGCCCTCACAAATTCCTATTGTCAATATTTAACCCTGGTTAACCCTGGTAGCTTGAGAGTAACTTATCCTACTTAAAGGTAATACAAAGTTTTGGTATGGGGTCATGAATTTGGTTCAAATGAACATATTCGAAGCATATGAAATCCTATATTATTCAGTGATCGTTGTCCCAGTCGAAATCGACTCTAAAGTTATGAAATTGTAAATAATTAACACTTTATGTTGAATAGTTCCCTCTCAAGGACATGATATTAATTAAGCTATAAAACAATGTTTATTGACTAAAATCCACTGATCAGCTATTCCCGTTCGGAAATTATATACCACAACTACATATTCTGAGATTTTCATGGTCGCAGCTACTATTGTACGGCCGTAGGAGCTTTTTGAAATTCATCAACATTTATCGGGAGCACCAATAAATCTTTATATCTAATCTTTCTCGAAAGCAAAAGTGTTTTAGGGTCTAAAATTTCTAGTACCTTTGATACATCCACAGGGGTATCTAAATAGATCAGAATTGTAAAGAATCACTATCCACCCATTTTTCAAAATTTCCCCAAACTTTGCAATACCTTTAGCATTAGCCTTACTGTTTCAGGAATAAAAGAAAGAGAAAAAAATTCTAAGATTTCTATATTGCCATGTTGGTATTACGATATACATGTACACATTGTACCTTGTGAGGGGCTTCTCCCAGAGAGATGGGAGTTGATATGAATAATTCTATTTTCAATAACAACGATTATGGAAAATAAAATTCATTTCATAAAACAAATCTTGAGGTTCTCAGATTTCCTATTTGTCATGGTGATGCATCCCTGACAAACTCCTACCCTTAAACAAGAACCATCCAAGTGATGGAAACTTGATGCAAATGATTCCATTTCCATGGTCATCATCGACTCCCAGTCTTGTCAGAGATGGATGTTCTCCATCTTGGGTTGCCTAGCAACGGGCTGTTCTTGATTTGCCAAGAGTGTCAGGTCGACATGGGATTTATTGTGATGGGATCTGTTGTGATGGGATCGTGCAACTTCCAGTTCATTAATACGATTAACAGTGTGGCACTTTCATATACAGAGTGAGTCAAAAAAGGAAATCCATGTACATGTAAAAGAAACAATATAAAAACCAAATGAAATCGAGAAATTTGATTTTATAACGGCTTGATAGTTGATCATCAGGGCCAGGGGTGCCAATTTGTTTTCCGTCTAAGGGTCTGAAATTGTACTGGGGCAGAAAATGGAAGTGAGCGTTCAAATGGAGCAAGGGCAGTGAATGGACCTTGATAGTGTTATCCAGGGGGTGTAACTAGTGCCCCTGGATGGTGGTATCAATGGTTGCAGTGCCCCTTAATGGTGGTATCCAGGGGTGCAGCTAGTGCCCCTGGATGGTGGTATCCAGGGGTGCAGTGCCCCTAGATGGTGGTATCCAAGGGTGAAGTCCCCCTTGATGGTGGTATCCAAGGGTGCAGTACCACTTGATGGTAGTATCCAGGGGTGGTCCCCCCTAATGGTGGTATCCAGAGGTGCAGCTAGTGCCCCTGGGAGCTCCTGGGTTTGGGCTTTTCTGAGTCAAGTGAAGGTGTTGTGGTATAGTGGTTCATTCACTTGCCTCTAGCTCTATCCAAGGGTTGAGGGTTCAAATACCAGCCTGGCATTTATGTCCTTTGGTAAGACATTCATCCAACAAACATGTCGCTATAGTAGAAGCCGCCACAACCGCCACAACCACCATCACCAATTAGTGCATCTAATCTTTTAATTTTAAAATATTTGTACTGCTAACAATGATATTTGGGCATGAATATGTGTTTCTTCCTTCTTTTTTTTTTTTACTCACACTATACAAAGAGCCCGCGATGAAGACATGACCTGTCATCCGTTGTGATCTTGACAGGATGAGAGAACATCATCATCCCACTCAGAAAAGATGAGATGGGCTTGATAAGCTTAGAAAGGTCTTACAGGCAATCGAACAAAGGAAGTTCTTCTCCTTTAATTACCTTAGATACCCATTCAGGGTTATCTACCTTTACCAATCTATCATGACATTCAGGGTTATCTACCTTTACCAATCTATCATGACATTTGGTGAAATGTGTTTTTTAAAGAAGTTAGTATTTGAAGTTCCCTATTTTTTGTATCTTAAAGGTATTGGGTAGCTTTGCCTCTGATTCCAAACAAAATCCTGGATTTAGCTCATGCTGCAATCATAATTATGTACCATTAGGTCAGAAATGAATCCCATGACATTTACAAGCCAATCGTGTGTTTGATTTTCAAGATATTTATGATTGGAATATAAATTTCAAAAAACGTTTTCCAAACTGTTTTTTACAACACTACATTCTACTGGGGAAAATGAGTATAGTAAAACCGGTCATTTAAAGATTTTTACTTTTTTGAAGCACTTCATTATCATTTTGAAAACGCAATTATTTTTAGGGCTTCAATGTTACAATATACCACAAAGACTGATAACACGCAAGGCCATGCGCATCTCAGATTTGGCATTGTTAAACAATGCCTTTAAGGTGGGGGGGGGGGGATTCCTTTGAGGGGGGACACAGTGCAGCATTTCAAGCTGTGTGCATGAATACAAATACAATTTAACTAGCTTGTAATAATATACTAGTACAACAAGAGCAGGTGTTCACTGAAATCTATTATTCATTTTTCTGTTAAAAACACGAAGGGCATTACAGTGTAATTCTATGTGAAAAGGTGGAAATGATAATCATAAAAAACCAAGATCATCATTGACTTAACATCCATCTGGCTATCAGCATATGATAGACATGTACATTTATATACATGTATATTCCTTTCATATTGTCTCCTGAGAGATATAGAGACGAGAGACTGGTAAATAGCGTTAATACCCTTTTGGCAATCAAAAGACATTGTATATTCCTTTAAACTTTTTAGTCACATTCATTTACAAAAGGTTTTCTCCCTTCAGGTACATCCCGATTACACCCAACATTCCATCACATTTGCTGCTCATCTCCTTAGTTCTGCTAATCAGGTTTATTTAGTTGTTTACCATTCATGAGCAATACATGAAGTAACCACCTTGGCAATCTGTCTTCTCTCTTATTAATAATTTTGCATTATGCCTCTTACGCAACTCAGAAAATTCTCCTGATAAAGCGCTTAAATTAAAGTAATATACATGTAGATATCACTGTAACAAAAAAAGTGTTTTTCACATCGGGAGTGGGTGTATTTACCTCAAATAATACAAAATATATAAAAATAAGTGCACAAACAGGGTGATTAGGGTATTTACATGTACAAATCCTTGAGGATTACATGTAGGAATGTGATGCAGCTTCTAAAAAACTTTCAGTTTTTATCTCAACTCAGTGTATTAGACAAGAGAAATAAACCCATATTGATGTGCATGAATAATTCATTTTTGTGACCCTAATAAAGCAACAAAAGTTGTCTGCATCGTGCAGTTTATTCAAAGAAAAGAGAAATGTCTTTTATCTGTGATCCACGTCATGACTTGCATCACCAAATTTGACCTACATGTACATGTACATAATAAACTGATAGGAATACAGCAATAGAACAATTTGAAAAATGGCAACAATTGAATTTTTTTAATGGCCCCAAGCCCCATCGAGGTGTAGTGTAAATGGACCCGTTTGCTAATTTTATGATTAAGTTTCTATTGAAAACTAAAATGCTTGTCAAAGACTTTTGCTGTTAAAGTTCTGGACTTGCACATACATGTAAGTTAAATCATACAGTTATTGTCTGCATATCTCCAAGTTGCATGAGTCAAATCTTCCTTATTAAAAGTAAAATAAATGATGTGGACCAAACAATGCAAAACATGTTCATTTACACTTCCTAAGTCTAACTTTGCAAAAGTCAAACTATTTTGTTGTGGTCCAAATAGATTTGATCTATAACAGTTAACTGAATACTCTCTCACTGAATTCCACATCTACTATAGATGACCACCTGGGGAAATTTTTTGATTTACCAAGAGAAGTTTGGTGTGTATTAGAATGAGAAAACCCCAGGTCTTCTGCAAGCATTCATCTCTAAACCCCCTTCATCAAACAGTTTGAACATTTTTTTTGCCATTTTGGAAAGTTGAACTGTAAGAAATTGGCGGCTGCTTGTCTGGACATCTCTATGAAAAGAATCCTCTTAAATATCTTCTATCTTTGAAGTGGGCATTAACACAGTGCCTAAAGAAAGCCATTATATTATAATAAGAAGATATGAAGAACCAACTCCACATGTGACATCTTTAATTCCTTCTACACCTGTAACTTTACTAAAATTTATGCCAAATGAACTTTCAGAAGTCAAATTTAGGCCCATGATTCCATTGCTAAATTTAGCTTCACATATCTTTGATGACAATAAAAACAAAACCGCAAATACCTGATTCTAGTTCAGGAAGAAAAAGAATGGTACTTCATGTTTAAAGTCTCAGCGGAGAATTAATTCACATGCTTGATGGGCAGGATTTGGCGTCCATGGCATGGGACCTCAGACACACCTGAGTGATCTAAAGACTATATGGGTAATAACATATGGAATGGTACACTGATGGAATAGTACACATAACGTATGCATGCAGATAGGTGACAGACTGCATTGTCTCAGGTGATGCAGAGTAAAGAAGTTAAATTTGTGGGCATGAAAAGGGCTAAGAACCAGTCAATGCACCTCCATGAACTAAGTACTCTATTGGTTAACAGATGGATCGCATGCATTCAGACAGGTGAACACTGCATTGTGTCAGGGCACCTTATTAAAATGGACGCCAGACACAGAGTCAACAATCCCCAAGATGGAATCCCCCCCCCCATCCTTCATAGGGGGATGAAGAAGAAAAAATTTCTCAGGAGCATCCCGGGGGGATAATTATTCCAACGTCATCTCATGCAGTTTTCATGAAATCTTTTTTTCTTTCCTCACGGTTTCCAACGAAAAAGTGAAGGCAGCCGGCGTCTGAATTTGTCAAGGCACAAGATGAAAGTTTGATCACATGGTTTACGCTTTGATGATTTCTCTACCCTCCGAATAACCATTAGGGGTTGAGACCTGTCAGAGAGGCTCCAGGGCATTAGCAACAGCTTCCTTAGAGCTTCTCTACACTTGTCTGTGATCACAACACTCTCTGAGATCTCATGTGATAAATGACAAAGGTTTTCCAAATTACTAGAATTCTCTTGTCAAGATTTTTTGTCTCCTAAATTTAAATACAAAACAAACAAAAGAGTACAAAAACTAATGTAAATCCCTGGTTGCGATCACATAAAAGTTGTGCTCATTATGCTCCTCTAATTTCCAGTAAAATTTTTTCTTCAATTACATTGAACTTTCAAGCAAACAACCTTTTGGAATTGTCAATCAAGATTTATTGAAGATTAAGAAAATCATCGCATGGTATTCCTCATCATACATCTACATGGTATAGGATTTATGGCACATTAATCATTGAGAATTTCATGCTCAATTAGTTGAAAGGGAATTTGAATACTCAGAACAAAAGCGTATAAGATAGAAAAATAAGCAGTAATGTTACTAAAAAATGTAAGACCTGGTTTGTATAGAAGAAGCAGTTCATTAATCTACTCATATATCTTAATGCCCAATTAGCTCATCAATTAATACATATACATATTAGATAAGAAAAGAGAAAGATTGTATTAAATGAAATATGTCCCCCAAAAAATTATATTTCAGTGCAATATAAAGAGAAAAAAACACACCTTAAAACCGATTAAAGTTGTAATGAAATTATTCAAGTGCACAGAACTACATGTATGTAGTTGATAGCTTTGCTGTCATGATAATCTAGCAGACCGCAATTTTGAAACCTAAAAAGAGAGGGTTATTTCAGGTTTTATGGATCAAATATTCAATATATTTGTTATTCAGTGCAATATGAAGAAAAAAAAAAAAACCCACCTCAAAACCAATGAAAGTTTTAATAAAATGATTGAAGTGCCCAAAACAATGTAGTTGAAAGCTTTGTTGTCATGGCAATCTAGGAGACGATTTAACGCGGAAGGTTTAATCCTTCAACGAGTGTAAAAATGGCCCATGTCAATATGTCCCAGTTTGCAGCTTATCCATAAATGCATAAGAGGAGAAGCGCCGTCCTGAGACTTGCTGGGGGCAATTCCACTTCAGGTGGGAATTCAGCAAAAGGCCTGTCCTCATCAGCTCGAGATTGCCAAATAGCCCGCTATTTCTGATTTGGGAAATAATCCAAAAGTTACAAATCGCTTCTTCATCAGCTCGAGACTTGACCTCGAAACTTGAAACTCGAGCTCAAGAAATTAGCTCGAGATACTTTGCTCAGCGTTCACGCATAGTGCGAGTCTTTGCCTGGTGAAGATGCACCGGACAAATAGTGGGATATTTTGCCAAATAGCAGGATATTTTGCAAGCTAGCCCAAGATATCTTGGGATGATTATCTCGACCAACTGTCCTGCTAACTGCAATTTCAAGCTGATGACGACGAAAATTAACTGGATAATTTGTGATCGGGATAGTTCAAATAGCGGGATATTTGGCAATCTCGAGCTGATGGAAACATGCCTAAAGAGATTCAATCGTAATGAACGTGTGTGCTGCGGCAGGCAGGTTCTGATGAGTGTGGGATCAGCTGGGCTTATCTCTCTGGCTTAGGACACCAATCAGACTAGTAGAGGAATTGCCATTAGTCCAGCACAAGGGAACGAGAGAGATGACGCAAGCTTGGGGCTACGAAATAAGAATCATCCAGTTTCATGTTCAAACTGTAGCAGTTCAGTGTCTCCTGATAGTGATGTTTTTGCATCATCTTTTGATCCAGAAAGAGCAAAAAAAAACGCACAGGATTTTTAAAATACTCTTTCCAATGCAGTACATTGTGCCATTCTCGAAGAAGGGCAATTTATTATTAATCATTAAAGTCTCTAAATTGGCAACACAGTGTTTAAAAAAAAGTTACTATTTTCGAAGAGGAGTTTTCATTTCTAGTCAGACTCTCCCTGATTTCCAGGGCACACTTGAATAGCTAGGAACCATACCGACATAACGGTTATCTTAGTCCCTAATTTTCTCCTTCTTTCCCTAAATACATGTAAATCATACCAATTTCCATTTCCCTTGTGAGTTTGATATGCCCTTGATGCTATCTACATGTATAGTTGAATAAAGAAGTGTTGTTGTTTTCTTAAAGTTTTTTTTTAGAGATACAGAAAATACATGACAGTTTAAGAATCGCTACATGTACATGTATATAATATATTGGTATGTGAAACACGTACATTTGGAACTGTTCATGTTTTAGGGGGAGTAAAACAAAGTGCAATCTGGTCTGATGATCAAACGATTGTCAGTTCTCGGCTAATCCTTGGAATTTCCATCATGTACCAGCACGCACGTGTCCTCCCACGCTCTCTCTCTCTCTCTCTCTCTCCTCTCTCCTTCTCTTTCCCCTTCTCTCTTTCTTTCTATTTTTCTTTATCTCTCTCTCTCTCTCTCTCTCTCTCACTTCTCTCACTCACTCTAAGAGCCCACTCAAGATGGAGGTGCTCGGCAGCTAAGCAGCTTTTGTGCAACCATCTTCGATTTCCTTGCGAGGCCCATTTGCGTTGATCACTTTGTTCTACCGTCACGTCTTTCCTGACCATGGGCTGGCGCATGCTCTGAATGAATATGGAATTGAATAGGTAAAGATGAGACATTCCGTCACAATTAAATACATGATTGTCCTCTGTAACTCTGGATTCTCAGGAATCAAAGTACAAGTGCACTTCACATGATGGTCTCTTTCTCTCTTTCTCTTCCCCCTCTCCCTCTCTCTCTCTTTCTCCCCTCTATCTTTTTTCTTTTTTTTGGTTATATCTGGCTCCCTCTCCCTTCTTTGTCTGTCTGTCTCTCTCTCTATCTCCTTGTCTTTGTCTCCCCACCTCCTCCCTCCCCCTCTCTCTCTCTCCATCTCTCTCCTGACTTTGAAGAAAGAGGGAGACTGAGCAAATAAAGAGAAAGAATAACTTTGCAGTAAAAATAAGCATTTACATGTAGGTACTTGTACTTTGCTTTGGCATAAGTTGTAGCATGCTAAGACACTCAAGCTGGTGTAAATATTTACTGCAGCACATTCATGTGCACAATCTTGTCATAAAAAGAACATCAGCTTTCTTCTTGGCCACATTTTAAAATGTTCTATACAACAACATTTTTTGTACACATTTTGTAAACAAAATTATTGTCACCAGCTGATTGTTATACTGTATGTGCAGTGAATACATTTATATGTACATCCTTGAAGGGATCATGTTTGAAATCATGAACACTACTCGAGGAATAACAACATTACGAGAACACTTCAATGCTGGAAAAAACTGGCTCATCTGCTTCCAGGCAAGTGTTTGAGAACATATTATGACCTGATTAACAACTGATGGTCATCTGCTACAGAGTCATCTTGACCATCTAGCGGTCATTTTGTTCCAGAATGATGGAAATCTACTGAAGATGTTGATATGTTGCATTATACTGTACAATGATCATTAGGTGGCTACAGACCGGACTTTTGCTCTGATGACAGCTGGTCTGGGGCTTACAGCTGTATGTCATCAAAGATCCAGGGTTAGGGTTACAATTTGGGTATGAGCTTATCCTTAAAGTAAGGGTTAGTTAGAATGTTTAGTTTGGCATTGAAGTTAGCAAGTTGGTCAGTGAAGAGTACTGACCAGGGAGAAACCATCACCAAATCATGTACTGTATGCCACGAAATCAACAAATTGATAAATGGCTATCATTAAATTACCGAGGAAGACATGATCAGGTGTGCATACATGTACCTCTATATTTTTGGTGAGGTTTGTCTCTCAAAACTCTCAAAAAAATCCTAAAACAAATTATATAACACATTTAAAAATGATCCTATTACATGTACTTCAAAGATTTAAAAAATCAAGGACGTTCTCAGCATTCTTGTTGGGTTCACTAGTATAAGATCAAATATGTAAATTTACATTTCTATACAAAATTCTTTCGCATCTCTCATGGACCCTGTAGAACTAAAGTGTAAAGAATTCCCTCCTTTGGGGTTAAACATTCTAAGAATTGGAGCGGTTATGGAGTACCCTGTCTTCGAGGGACAGGAAGGGACCGTATCACTTCTACTGTCAACTTGAGGGCAGAACTAATTATCCAACTTGGGGATTGTTACTGACATGCAGTGACAGTTGCATCTTTAGTGCTGCATCAGGAGGTGTCAAGATGAACTGCTTTTTTGCTCTGACAAAAATACCTCTGCAATCGATTTCCTACATCACCCGAATGACTCACTTAAACCCTATAACCCTTACCCTACATGTAAATCTAACCTAAAACTAATGCAACCCTACATTTTTATTCCATCCCAAAGCTTTGGCAAATAAATCCTGGAGCAATTGTTGCCCTAAAAAATGTCAGATCACCCTTTGTAGTCTGGTGTTGTAAGATATCCAGCTACAGCATGGTTCAGCGTGGGCTCCACACTAAAATTGTAAGAATAAATTTGAACCTGGAGAAGGTTACATTACACAAGGACAAGTTTTTAAATATTTTTCAATTCTAAGAAAAGACTGCACACGCTCTCCGATACCACTCACAAATTCATATCTTCTTAAATTTGTGGACAGTAAACTTGAGAACCTTCTCACACATTCTCAAACATAAATAGCAACCAAACCGATGGCGCATAGCGAATAGTAATAAGATACACGCAAAATGGTTCCCTGGAGTTGCATGAAGAAACACATCTTGGACACTCAAGTATATCAAATTTAGAGAAAATGTTGGGACTTGATGGTGAATGATGCAGTTTTCAAGTTAATTTTCATGACAGAGCGCAAAGGAGAGTGGCCGTCACTTGCCAATGTCACAAACATGTTTAATTCAATACCATTACCAGGTATTTTCCAGACACATAAATTTCTGTGACTTATCCATGAATTTTCAATGACCCTTTCCTTTGCTTTGCAAAATCATATCAAATTCTGGAAACTACTTACACAAGTATGCATCATGTATAACACCTCCACCCCTTTGTTTTTTCCCATAATATTCCTATGCTTGATGTTGATTTTATCATGTTTTTTCAACAACTTTTCTATGTTTGGGGCAACCTTTGTATGTACATGTATGGGGAAAATTTTCTTCTATCTTTTCATGACTTACAGTAATCCACGAGTTTCCAAAGTATTTTTTTAACTGAAGAAACCCTTAGTACGGGTCCAACTCTAAATCTTGCCTCCCATTAACAATATTTGGTGACCGTCAAAAAAAGAAATGAGTTATGGAGGAGGAATCAAGTCTTGTTCATCTCACCCAATCTATGATTGTCATTAAAATATTGAAATCTAATCCTGTAAAAAGCAGCCCAGGGTCCTAGGATATTGCATCTCTAATCTATCGTAACGGTATCTCGCCTGCATGAGGTATATTGAGAATGAAGAAACTGACAGCTCGATCCGAGCCAAGAACTTATGTCGAAATTAATTTGTGGGTGCAAATTGAAATTGGATGCGGCCAAGAAACTTGCATAGTACATGTACATGTACATGGCATCTATTTTAATTCACCTGAAAATTCATGTCAGTGATTTGAAGTGGTTGAAGTGATCGAGAGGAGAGGAGGGTGGGGAGAGTAGGGTGNGGGGGGGGGGGGGGGGGGGGGGGGGGGTGGTGAGTCTAAAGAGGGGTTAGAGACAGATTTCTAGACAGGTATCCACTCTTTGAAGAGGACGAAACATGTACATGTACTGCAAAGTGCAACTCACATCTTGCTTTGAATGCTGTATGTTACATGTACATGTACATGTAAGTACTGATGGGTGGCTATTGGCTAGACAGTTTACTGATTTATTGATAGGTACATGTACGATTCGATTCATTCATTTTATATTTGTAATTATAAGAAATTCTAAAGATTTGCATATTTAAATTTAAATGTGCTTTTGGTCATATGGTTATTAACACATGAATCAATATCAAATGTACAGGTACATGTATGTGTCCCTGATATCAGACCTGTAAAATGTTTATGCACAAGAATCATAAATGAGAAAAGATGCAGTAGGTCCTTGTGGCTTTAAAGAATAGAACCTGAATCGGATGAGGTTTTACACATTCAATCAAGGTCCAGCCAAATAGCCCAAAGGCACATCTGCAGAGACTGCAATCAGTAAAGCAAGAATAGTGAGGGCCACAAACAGAATGTGTAATGACATGTACGCAAATGTCATGTTTTAATAGCAAGTAGCTATTGATCAGACACCTTCAAATACAGAATTTTGTTTTTATTTGCGACAAATATTACAAAAAGGAAGTATTTTGTATCTACAAAATGAAGTACATGTAAATTTGTACACCAAATGTCTATGAACATCCTTGCCACAGCTGGCACAACAAAGAACATTACATTCCTCTTTCCAAATTGCCACAAAGAGGAAATATCTATCCAACTTTTAAAACACGGGACAATCCCGTGCTTCTACCTCACTTCCCACTTTCTACAAAAGACCTCTCTCTGGAGAACACACTGTTCCCCTCTTGACACTTCCGACAAGAGAAAACATCCTGTTCTTCTGCACATGTTCTCTTCCCTTTTTCATTGTAAAGAGAGGCAGACATTATAAGCCTGTCTTGTTCAGCTCGAGTTTGCCAAATAACCCACTATTTTAACTATCCCGATTAATTTGTGTCGTTTTCAGCTCGCAGTTGCAATTACCAGGATATTTGGTCCAGAAAATATCCTGAGAAATCTTGGTCTTGTTTCCAAAGTATCCTGCTATCTGGAAAATTTGTTACCGTCCGAGCTAGTTTGTGATGAGTGTATCTGTCTGGTGAAGACGCAATTTCAAGCTTCGGGATAATATCCTGAGTACCGGTATGAAAATAGCAGGTTATTTGGCTAACTCAAGCTGATGAGGACAGGCCTTACATGTACATGTATGTTCCTCTTCACTCAATCCTGTTATAGGGATGGCAATCATTGCCTGTCATATCAAGAGTCATTTAATGTCACTTTGTCTGCAAAAGTCTATCACTTCTTTGCCATAATACCTTGACAGCTCTGTGACATTCCAAAAGAGACTCACTTGTTGTTCAGCGAATCTGTATGCATGACCTGCAATGATTGGAGAATGCACGGAAATCAGGAGGTGGGTCCTGCAATTGAAGCACACTTAAAACACTTGCTCCCACACACCCACATTGATTCTGTATTCTCTGTACATAATGTACATGTATACATGTAGGTAGGTTTACGTGGCAGTCTATTATCTTTATGTTTAGGTCATGGTTTTTAAACTTTGAAGTTACCGGTATCTCTTCATTTCTTGTTACATGTACAATGTAGGTAGGTTACTACGGTAGGTTTACACAGCAGTATATCAACTTTAGGTTGAGGTCATGGTTTCAAACTTTGGAACTATCTTGTAGTCATCTCGTGGTTACGAAACTTCAACTTTCCTTTAAGTTACAAACCATGAGCAATCTTAAGGATATCACAATAACTACCAGCAGATGGGGGTCCTTATTTGAACTTATGCGCCGCATGGATGCCAGCTTTTAGTTAAAATAAATACTTTCCCGGCTTGCAGTTTATATCTTAGAATACTCATTGTTTCAGGCACCGTGTGAACCGCCGTTGTTGTATATTGGATCGTTGTTGACCACTTCAACGTTTAAAAAAATTAAAAGATTTAAACCAAGCCGATCTTGGGTGAACATAGCTTGTGTTAGTTCATATGCAGCCCTTGAAAGTCTGAAGGCTGTGGCTATTCTCTTCTTTTACGAGCCTGCCATCTTGTCTACCGTATGCATGGGACGGCTTTGGCCCTCGGGGGATGGCAGTTGTAACAGTTGCCTTGAAATTTGATTATACAATGAAGGGCCCTATGGACAAACCTCAAGTTCAACCCAAAACTAGCACAACCTTAAAAAATGCATAAAATACACACCTGTACATGTGAACATGCACTGAATTCATGTTGGTATTTTACTTCAAATGTAATGTTCACATGCAAGGGCATTCATTCATATAAAGGTGTATTCTGGAAAGTTTATCATCAGTCTGTGCGACCACCTGTTTGTATGTACTGTGTTTAAACAAGTGTAATGTTAGTTTTTGAAAAAGATTATTTAACATTCAATAACTGCTTCGCTTGTTAATTTTCAATTGTTTTTTAATCATACACTGTATAAAAAAAACTGAGAGCAATTTTTACTTACTTTTTAATAAGTTTATATACAGTATATATTTCACATGATAGCATAAGATTCAGAATATCCTGTCTGAACACTAATTTGTGGGAGGGGGTGGGAGCTCAAATATATATACATGTACATGTGTACATGTAATATTAAAGTACAAATTATATATATGTATTTCCTTCAGGCACCTTCAGATGTCTGAAAAAGTCAGTAATGAGATGTTTAATGTTTTCCTTAAATACCGGTACCTGTACAAAGGATGAACCAACTAACAACTGGATCAATCAACAACAAAAAAGTAAATGCTGCACCAATTTTTTCCATATCTACATTTTAACCTCAGAATTTTCCTCCTCCTTCTCCTCTTTATTTTAGTAATCTTCAAAGGGCAATGCAGCATATCACTACGAGCTCATCAGCGGGGTCCAAGTTCTGGCTCAACCAAGGAGTAGGGCCATGTCAACTCCGATGCGAAGGATATTCATCACCCTCCAACACAAAGGTAAATGCTACATCACAACTTTATAAATCAACATCTATTTTTATGTTAGTTTATATGTATGTGTGCCTCAGAATTGATCGGTAGGGTGCAAGTTTTGGCTTAACCAAGGAGTTGGGCCATGTCAAATTCAATGGAAGGGAAATTCATCACCCCTCTGACCAGGCTCTGACAAAAAGGTAAATGCTACAATGTACATGTACATCACAGGTTAAAAAAATGAACAGCTACATGTACTTTCATGTTAATCTACATGTACATGTACATGTATGTGTGCCTCATAGTTGATCGGTAGGGTGCAAGTTTTGGTTTTACCAAGGAGTTGGGTCATGTCAACTCCGATGCAAGGGAAACCAATCAGCCTCTATTGTCAGCTCCATCTAACCAGGTCACTAGGTCACGTTTCGGCCGGAACGTGATCAACAAAACTGGTTTGTGAGGAAAGAAGCCCTGGGAAATGAGTGGAAGTATACAGTACTACTATGGTGTACAGTTCATGCTGGATTATATTGTACATTGATTTATAAAATGTGAAATTTGTAAGAAAACTTGTAATCTTATGTCAATTCTTGAATAAAACTGTCATTGTTTATGTGCACAATACATGTATCCTATATTCATGTCTGTACCACCTCCTCCACAAAATGAAAATGTCAAATATCAAATGCAGGAAGCATTATTTTCCATTTTATACCTTTACAAAACAATGCATATTTACATTATGCCAAATTAAAAAAAAAAAAAAATTACAACAACTTGAAAAAAAAAACATAAATTAAAACAAAACTAAGGTTCAGCTGCACGTTAATTTGAAGATGAAAAGAAAAATGAAAGCTACAAAATAAATATACAAAAGATAAAAACAAA
>BEXV01000757.1:0-15133 GCA_003118195.1 Hemicentrotus pulcherrimus | reverse complement strand
GTTATCATTATAATTATCATTATTAATATAATTATTGTCATTATCATTATTGACATTATCATCAATATCATCATCATCATCATCATCATCATTAATGATTTAATTATTATGCCAATAGATGGAGCTACTCATACGGAGGATAATGTACTGGATTTCTTTCCTTCAACTGACGGGGATGGATTAAACGTAATTTGGGCCCATGGAGTCAACAGCATCGCAGACCTCAACCAAAGTCTCTCGGGTATGGGCTACTATGAAATATGATATTAAATCTAAATCACCCAGGCTGAAAATTTATTTCGTTTTGCACAGATGCGTAAAGTATACCTCCACAAAGGAGTTAATCAAGTGAAGGTTGACTGTTGGTCAATTATTGAAACTGGTGTCGCCGTAGCCACTGGTCCATCTCCGTGGTCTAGTAAATAACACTATGAACATGACGGACAAAGAAAGGGGACAAAATATACAGTTCCTCAGGTAGACTTACTATTGTGTAAAAATGTATAGAACATGTGAAAATGCATGTGACACCTGTTCTATACATGTTAACGTAATATCAGTGAAGGGATGTTCCTTTGTCTACCTGAGTAACTGTATATTTTGTCCTTTTCCTTGTTCGTCATGTTCATAGTGTAAGGCATTGCAAATTTATAGGGTTGTATTCAAAGCTTATTTCATTTAAGAATTTACATGTACCTAAAAATTAAAGGGGAACTCCTTAGCTGTCCAATTATACCTCACTTGATGTCGCGCATGACTCAATACATTGTTGTTGAAAACAACCACATGTAGGAAATGCAATTTTCGCAAGTTTTGGTAAATTAATAAAAATTAATGCGCTCACTGATGCCCCACACGCTAGAGATCATTTACATTGTTATTGAATATGACAAATCAAGTAATTTCCTCCATATTTCTTAAAATTCGCCCAGATTGTTTTGGCTGCTGGAGGCTCTCTTTCTGGGAAACGTTCCCTGAAACCTTTTCGGGTTCTCTGCAAACTCACTGTCGGGTGAAATGTTGTAACAACAATGATCTGTTTTTAATCGTAAGTTAATCGTCTTGCCAATGATAACTGATAATTACCGAACCCGAAAATCCCAAAAATTGTCAGTCTGAGGAAAAGCAATCCCTTCAATGTTGCATTTTATCCAAAAGTTTGCAAACTTCCCATTTAAAATGGCCATTTTCAATGACAAAATACTCCATTAGTTTTATGCACAAGAGATAACAAATATTTGTATTACCTTGTTTAGGTATAACCATACCACATTAATTTGATTTCGATTTCACGAATTTTTTACCCCGAGGTTGACAAATTTAACCGACCCGATTCCAAAAGAATTTAAATCCATTAAGGTTATGATGTTATAATTTTTTTCTCGCTCTTTCAATTTGTTGATCCTTTAAAAAAAAATTAAAAAAACATTGTTACCGTCAAGATGTGTGTCAATTAGTTTTATTTACCCACACAGACGACACCATGATGTTGGAAACCGATATCATCCTTCGTGGTATCGGGACTGAAAATCAAACCAACATTCCCGTTCACGCACACCCTCCCCTGACTGATAGTGACCTAACTCTTGAACACTTCCTGCAAGTTACAACACAATACGCTGACAAAGGTTGGTAGTTACTTTTTTTTTTTCTCGGAACTCCAGAATCTAAATCGTGATCGCACTAATTTTCCAGTGGATTGACTTTCGCCAACCAGGTTATGATCATTTCAGATGAGAATGAACAGTGCTCAGCTTTGGAGCAAGAGATAACCTATTGAGTTTGGATAACCTATAACCGATAACCTATTGAAAATTTGAATGTCAGAGATGCAAGCTTCAAAAGAGAAAACAAAATCAATGACAATGAAACTGCTATATTTAATAAAAGAAGAATACATTGTACATTTTATGGAATGCATGGACACCATGCTGTTTATCGTAATGATATTGTTTTTTGTTAATGATTAAACTCAGGGATGAAACTGGACTTTAAGTATCTGGAAGCTCTAGAACCTTCCATGCAGCTTATAGGAGAGTATGAATCAGAACTCAAGGCGCCACTCTGGATCAATGCTGATATCGTGATTGGTCCGAATTCACCACGTGATCCCGTGGCGCCTCAGCTCTTCATTGACATCGCAAATAGGTTAGTACCATTGTTTAATGGATTCTTTTTACAGGAAATTTGTATAGCTTTACAGTAGCCTTTCTTCATCAAATTTAACCTATGATAATGTATTTGTTTATGATAACAGGCCTACATTAACTTTGTAGAACATAATTTACGTGATGATACTGTCCTCCCTGGATAAATCCAAGTTAACAATCTGACCCTTTCTAAAGTTCCAAATATTGAGCTTACATTGACCGACATTAACCTCCCCAGAAAGAATTACATGAAAGTATATAAGACAAATAATCCGGGCAAATAATGTTGTGATAAGTGACATTGGGGAAGAGTACAACTTCTTTCAATACTAAAGTTACAGATTTCGTTTATAACGTCAAAAGAGGGAACCATACTGACGACTTGGTATTTCTTGATCTGTAACAATCATCAACATTTAATTTAAAAAAAACACTTGTAATTTGCAGGTACTTTGACAAAACGACATTATCTCTGGGCTTCACGACTGGTTGGGGTCCGCTGATGGCCGATAAACTCTACACATGGACCATGATCTTCGATAACCTGTACTACTCCTACCCCCTCGATCCGCAACCGGTCACCTTCCCAATCAGGGCAGTCTGGTGTAAAACATCCTGGACCAAATTCGTGTGGCTCCTCGGTCTTCGAGAGTCTTTTTCGATCACTGTATGGTCTTCGGTTAGCGACATCGTCGACGTCGGAGGACTCGTGGACTTGCGCACCTATGGCGACACGAAGAGAATCTTCTATGACCTGCCAGATCTCCAGAAGCAGGCGTTTCTAAACGCACTGGATAATCCGTCAAAGACGCCTTCTCCTCCACTGGACACGTCCTGGGATGCAGATCAATGGGTGGCGTTTGAGAACCAAGATGGACGAAACTTTGCATTCTTCAGCACCGAGGGGCTTGGTATATCTGGAAACGCTACTCGAGCAGCGATTATTCATTCTAAAAGACAGCATATGCCGGGGAGTCAGGATGGGATGTCAGTTAGTGTACGTGTTCAGTTCGTTGACAGGTAGGAAATATTTATATAATTACTATCAACACGATCGAAACTATTTTATCATTAAAAAAAAACAACATATTAAGGCTATTTCAATTGCCTTGTGGGTCACTTTTGAAAATGTGCGAAAACATTACAAAGACGTATTAAACAACCCGTGCACGATTTTCACCCGACATTTTCACCGGATGTACTTAAGTGTATTGAATTTGCTCCTGTCTTTAACATTTGTGAAAGTCGTGTTCATCAGACTATTTCACGTTTTCATGAAAATAATAAAAATAATTACTTTGTGCATTTAAAGTCTTGATCAAATCACTCTTTATGTTAGAAAAATACATTTCAAGCACAATTTTTTTCATAAAAAAAAGAATTAGGCAAAAAATAGGAACAAAGAATTAAAGGTTCTGTCAATAATGTTTGAACGGGGTATATAGTCCAATAAACATAGTAGCAAACAGTTTCGAGAAATCTACTCGAGGGCGATTTAAATACCGTATTGTATAACGCATATCATTATGTTCGCCTGTTCCTCATTGTCATGTGCGCATATTTAAATACGTGATGCACGAGGCTATTGACATTTCCTTGAGTTGAATTTTTCAAAAGTTTTTGTGATCTTATTAACATTAAAATGTGGGAAAGACAATCTTGGCCGCCGGAAAATGCAATAATGTCTTGCATAAATTTCATCCCTAGATACGACTCAACATCGACTGCAACCGTTGAAATATTCATCCGCAGCGTTAGCTTGTTCGACGACGCAAAAGCGCGGGAAAGCATTTTGGCGGGAAACAGAGACCCCTTAGGATTTAAATATTCCATCAGCTCAGATGGCAGAGTCGGAGTTAATGGAACGCAGTTCACGGAATCAATACCCGCCGCAGAATGCTACAGTATTCAGGTAATAAATACATGTACATGTAAGAAAAGAATTACACCATTGCTGAAATCATATTGATACTGCAAATCAAAACAAAACAATATCAATAAAATCGACCGTTTTTTCGGCAACACTCTACGAATTCACCCGCAAGTCGGAAACTAGTCCAAATGTAAAATAGGATCATACGAACATAGTATCATTTCCCGTTTGTAATGAAATGAAGACATAGGAAAACCAGCGGCGTATCCTGCTTTATGGAACAGAGCCGATGCCCCCAGAAATCCAAGGCTATAGTAACAACAAAAATAACAACAACAGCAACATCGACAACTGTTCACAATCATCAACAACATCACCATCATCATTAGTATCAACATCAGAAAAGGTACCTAAATTTACAAATTTTGGTATAGTTCTACTTTGATTTGATATCCGGCAGATTTCGGACCACCTTGATAGGAGTATGCAAGTGGCGTTCATCGTGAAGACCTGCACCGATGCCCTTGAAGAGGATCCCAACGCAGAGAAGAACATCCTGTCCTTCCCTGAGAAAGAGATGGATGATGATCAAGAATATTACGTCATTTTGATGAAATCTGGAGGAGGTAAAGACGTCATCCTCGAGGACTTTCATGTCGAGGGGTCTCAAGATCCTGAAGGGAACACCACACCTGAACCGAACGAGAGCACAACCAAATCAAAAGGGAGCTCACTGTTTGTCGTTCAGGGGTTAAGCTCGTGGGTGTTGATCTTAATAATGGCAGCGCTTTCGTTTAGCTACATTCATGTTTACCTTTTCTAGAAAAATATGAATCATCGTACATCGAATATATCAAGACCAACACAGAAAGTATTTTTGGCTTTGAAATACAGCCCCTTTTAAATCTCCATTGTACTACTTATAGCTACTTGCGCCCTATTATAGCAAACAATGCCTAATCGGTGACCATTGGTCCCCCATGATCCTCTTTATCTTATGTTAACCCGTTGACTACTGAATTATCTTATTCCCATAGGCTTAACACAGGGACCACCAGGTTCCCGTAAGCAATGGGTTAACTAAGAGCTAATTTGATGAGATAATAAACTGTCCAGTGACCTTGCAGAGTGGTCTTATCCCTCCTGCAAACTAGTACAGATGGGCTTCAAAATGATTTTAAGAGTGCTCAGAACCTGATTTGGATGAACGGCATTTTGACCTAGAAAAATAAAAATGGCATGTTTAATAAATACAGTATTGCGTACTGAAAATACCAAACTGGCAACGGGACGCATTTTGAATCTTGCGAATGCATACATTGGTATGTTTGGCATTTAAGATTGCTCCCCCCCTAAAATTTTTTTTAAAAAAATACAAAATACAAAATACGAGCGGCCCGAAAATGACGAGCGGGCTGTCGAGGAGAACCAAATGATTTTTTGTTTTGCCCTAGTTACAATTAATATATGCAATTCGCATTCTGACTATTGAAATAAAATAATTGTTCGTAGCAGGTGAATGAAATATCTTGTAATGAGGCATTTAATAAAGATTTGTGAATCCAATTTGATTACACTAAGAAATTAAGCTATTTAGATCAGATCAAATATGAAGGGAAATGACGCATTCAATGTCAATTCATGTTCACTACTTGATAACGTGAGGACGCCAAATGATTAATAAATAGAACACACCCATATAAAGTGAACGTCTTTTAATAACAAGTGCAATCCAACCCTTGTAATAATTTCATTTGTTTGCAAGTGGAAAAATGAGAGAAACAGAATGGCGAAAGTTTGAAACGAATCCGACCTATACTAAAAATTATATCCAGTGCGTCCCAGAAAACGGCTGATTGTTAACGAAACGGAGTTAAGTCTTTTGTTAATTCCGTTTGTTGATACGGCAGTCAGCTAGTGAAAACAAATCTGTTTAATACAATTATGGAAATGCAAGTACTTCTTTAAACAAACTGAACTTTGTTATTCCTTGTTCATTTTTCCTACGTGAGGTGTCATAGCAAAGGTCAGATACTCAGCTTTCTGGAAATATGATTTTCTTTTTGAAATTCAGATACCGTTCTCCAAATGACTTTTTTTGTACTCTTTCTTCAAATAAATGTTAATCACTCATGCGTGAAATATGCATTATACGAGTAGTATCAATTGAAAAAGGAGGATCTAAGCTTTACGAATATGTGTCATTTGTTAATAATAATTGTGATTAAGTTATGATAAAACATCGATAATTCTCTGTTTCGTTTTTTCTGGGACGCACTGTATATAAGCAATCAATATTGAAAACGTTTATTTTATTCAATTGTATGTTATTGTTTATTTTACACATTTGGAGAAATAAAACAAAATTTCTTTAAAAAAACATAATTAAACAAAAACTTATTTGCAGTATATATAACTGAGCAACAAAGTAAACGTATAAGTACCTAAACGTAATTTATGTCAATTGTAAATGTTATTCACTTATATATTAAACAAATTAAAAAAAAATCTGGACGTAATTTTACTGGAGCAAGGTCTGCTCCTCCCTGCCTCCTCCCTGCCCCCTCCCTGCCCCCTCCCTCAGACAAACACCCCACCCACCCACACACATATTCACCCACCCACCCACTCCCACACACACACACACACACACACACTACTCACTCAGTGGATGTCTGCTAACTTTCTCAACTCAAGAAAAATATACGAAATAAGTAAGTTAACCAGGCTGCAAAATATAGTTACACTTTTAACAAGCTCACGGTGGTGAAGAAAACAAATCTTGATTAATCTTAAGCTGCTCCCACTTTAAAAAATGTGATCCCAGCTTTCCCATTCTAATGGCTATTTTCTTTTCCTGATCCCTTTACTTAAAAATGCTTTGTTTCATCTTTTCTAAAATTGGTACTTACACACACGAACACACCCACACGCACACACACACACACACACACACACGTGGGATCCGTGTGAAGTTAACTTTCGAGGACGTGGTATTTTCAATTTAAAATTTTATTTCTGGCATTAAAAAAAGCAGATTAAAAAAAAAGAAGCTTTTATGAGGTTCTATTTTATAGCATTACAATTAATATTTGTGGCAAAAATAGTCAAATCTAACTTGTTGCCTAACAAAAATAATTAAGAACATTAACGCAATGCGTGTTTGTCCAGCGTTATGCTCAACCTTCAGTCGTAATCCACAAAATGACTCCGACTGACCCTGGTTCCAGTGATGTCTTTCTGATGGAGACGTTAAAGGTCGGTCCCCAGATCAGACTAATCATATCTATTCTGACAGATAAACGTCAGTAAAAACCTAATTACACACGCGCACGCGCCCGCATCCTTTAAATACTCAGACCAAAGAAATGATCTTGATACCGATCAACGCTGTGGATTTTCAGGCTTCGAACATAAGTTTGAGAAAATGTAAAAGGGATGATTGTTATTAATAACTACGGCAAAAGATTTCTTGAACTTTGTAGGCATTTTAAACTGATTATTGCAAATGGTCGAGCAGGCGTGGATAAACATGGTTATTTTACATGTGCTTAGATAAGAACCATTGGTTATTGTGCCGTATTGCTTGAATTATTTCAAGTTTTCCCATAATTTTGCGGTTGATGTACTTGATCAGCGAAAATGAAATGCAGTGGAAATTCTGATAAAGATTTTTATTAATAACATCGATCAAAGTCTAGTCGAAAATATACATTATGATGTTGATCGTATAGATGACCACGACATTCAGGTTCATCAGGAATTAATCGAAAATGTAGCTTGTTTATTAAAATATGTTTACCTTACGGCGGCCAGAGAAAAAAAAGCGAAATTGTAAAAACCTATGGAAATCATAAGTGTTTTAAGTCAAAACATTGTCAATCAGGACGAAATGGGAAACTATGGTTTGATACAAATTGTGGTCTGATAAGGGCTCAGTATTTTCATCTAAACAAATCTTAGGAAGATTGACAAATCTGATAGTATTGAAAATGAATATATTAAATGTTTAAAAATGTATAAAAAGGTATTCGTTCAAAAAAAACTTTGAAATACAAATCCACGGTGAATTAAGAAATCTTAAAAGCAATCAGCCATGAGCAGATTGGAAAATTATTAATTCAGCTAATGGTTTAAGTAATGAAAAATTGAAATTCATTTTCTTGAACAACACTTTCGTAGTCTATGCCAAAATCATAGAGATAATGCAAACATATTTCAACCTGACAAGGTTTATTCAAGAAAAAGCAAGAAAAACTACATCAACCAAAAAGGGTGAAAACGGTAAAACACATTGCAATTATTTAGTTCTAAATGAATTATTGAAGTGTAGCACAAATTCTGTTTCATCAGTAATCGTTAGGTTATTTAACATTGTATTTTAAAGTGGAATTGTACCATCGGAATGGACAATAGGGTTAATTCACCCTCTTTATCAGAAGAAAGGAAATCCTAGTGATCCCAAAACTATAAAGGAATTACGTTGCTTGTCTTGACAAGCTCTTTACAGCATTCTTGAATATAAGCTTGGACATAAGCGACTATACGTCTTATCTCGAAGGTCATACATTGCTTGGTTTTCGAAATGGTCATTCAACGCTTGATCATATTTTCGTTCTCTATTCAGAGATCGATTTATATCTCCTTTCAAAAAAGAGGGTTTATTATGCATTTTTTTTTACTACTAGAAGGCATTTGATTTGATTGACAGGAGTTTTCTTTGGAACAAATTACCTATGAATAATGTTGATAGTAATTTTTTTCAATGCAATTAGGCATAATTATGCTCAGGCTAAGATATGCGTAATTTCTGGATCAGAGAAGTCTTCTTTATTTAATTGTAGACAAGGAGAAATTGTTATCTCAGATGCTTTTCGCCCTTTTTTTTAAAGTGACTTCAAACAATTCCTTTGCGAAAATTTCGGAGAAGTAGATGTAGATGTAGACTTTTACATTACTGTATGCAGATGATTCAATGATTCTTGCACAAACTGAAAGTTATCTTCAACTTGCTCTTGACGCGGTATCTGATTGTTGTAAAAATGGTTTCTTCAACTCAACACAGCTAACATTTTACTAATTTTATTTTGAACATCCCCCTTTTGTAAAAAATATTGTTTTAAATAAGTTACATTAACGTTACCATCTTTTTGTTTAAAACCTGTGTTTTTATGTCGGGGGCCCCGTCGGCCTTCACACGTGGATCAGCGCCTGTCTATCAGTGTGACTCCGATGGAAAGGCCACTGTGAACGGGTTCGGAAGAAAAACGGGGGAAAACACCGATGAAAATGACCAAAGGACGTTCTTGTTCTTGTACGCGCGTTTTTTCGGAACATGGCTACCAGCTAGTTGTGATTGTTGAAGGGCTATGAAAGGGGTATTCTAAGCTAAAAATGTATACATATTTTAATAGGAACGATAAAGATGCAGATGAAATTAGACAATTGAAGCAGAGAAAAAGATTGCCTTCCGTCGAGTGTGTACCTCATTTTTACTTGTACCTTATGTATAAATTTTTGGCATAAATTCGCACAAGCCGTCCACCGTCGGCAGTAGAACCCTAGTCTAGATGCTGAATAGGCTTTGACAAGTAACAGAATAGAAGTAGAAATAGAAGTACAGATACAGGCACGATATCAAATGAGAAAAAATAATTAGGAGAAAGACAATTTTCCGTCGAATATATGCCTCACAGCACTGCGGAACTGCTAAAGAATTTCAAATATTAGTCTCTAAAAAACACCAAAGAAACACTTTGGTGAAATTCAATCATTGAAAAAGATCTTTACTTCCAAAGGTTAAAGGAAATTGAGCTTTGGTTTTCTTCTTTTCAATGCAGGTCTCCCCTCTTTCACTCCCTCCCTCTCTCTCTATCTCTCAAGCCCTCTCTTTATCTATTCTATATTTTCATTTATTCTAGTAAATATGCTATTAGTTACTGATTAAGTGGTTTTATTGATCATATGACATCTTGGTAAAAAGAAGAGATGACATACTCAAGGATATATCTCTCTCATCAGTAATTGAAACTTTAGAAATTNGTAGCCGGCTTAAGGGTTCTGGAAAACATGAGCCTTAATATGCTCTATGGAACATTCTCTATTGAGCATCTCTTCCAAAAATCAATGGCGAAGTTTGAGCAATTCTATCTCCCCCCCCCCCGAAAAAAAAGGGGGGAGGCTTGAAATGTACCAATCAGGAAAATCGGGAATCTCAAAGAAACTTTTTACACGCAAACCGATGGCGATCTTAACAAAAAAATTATTTATACGGCTCATTACCCGGGACAACGGGCATCTTAAAAAAAAACTATTGCCCGGTAGGCGGGCATGCAGGCATCTTTTAAAATAATTATGGACCGGTAGGCGAGCATGGCTAAAATCACGACTCTGATTTTGACCAATCAGATGACTAGATTTATTCAACATACTAATGAGAGTTTTATAATATATTATATTTTGTGAAAAGATATCGCTTACAAAGTAGGACAATGTTTTAGTGTTTTCCACTTGACCACAACACTCTTTATTTCCCTTGGAGTCCAGAGTACACTCGTTCCTGATTGACAATTTCCTGAGGTAGCCAATACAAGTGTTTCTCTGTTAGATGTTTTCTTCAATGGATTTTCTTGAAATAAGCGCCACGATGGTTTTGTTGAGCAAACACAATTTTAATAAGATGAGGAAACGGTATTGTCACCTCTAAAAGAAGATTTAATCGGTAATCAAAATATAACTTCTCCCTGTCAAATAATGTAATTTCATATGAATACGCGAATGCGTTTCAAGGACTGAAACAATTATGAAGGTTGAGTTCGTTTAATACGTCGCTGTCGATAAACATCTCTCTTTAGAGACTACACTGGATATTGCGGCCTTTTAAAAGAGATTATAAAATTTGAACAAGTAGTGAATGCCAATTTCATTTCTGTAAATTGCTCTTACCATTTTACCTCCCGCAGCTTTACTAGATTCTACGGCTCGCTTCTGATTCGTTGAGGGAAATAGCATCTAAAAATGACAGTATATAACCTTCTGCTTTTTGTTAAGAGAAGTATTCACAAACTAATCTGTGTGAGGTGCAACATTAATCATGGCCGATATCTCTAATAGCACGCAGATTTACTCAACGGACATTTTTTGGACTGATATCCAGAATGTAAGTGAATACATGAATGTCACTACTGAATCTTTGGATTCCTTTGGAACAACTCAACCTAATCTGAGGAATCTCATCTTTCCCGCTGTCTTTTTCTCGCTCATTGTACTTGCCAACATCATCAGTCTTGGCGCATTCTTAGTAGAAAAACGTCTCCGTACCTACAACAATTACTTCATCATAAACCTGACCATACTGGATCTGCTGGTTGGAATTGGATTGGGAGCTGTCGTAGAATACTCGTACATTAAACGGTTCCCGTTTTCTCAAAATGCCTGTAAGGTCATAACTGGGATCTTCAACGGAATCGTAAATGCTTCTAACATCAACGTGGTTGTGATATGTGCCGATCGACACCAAGCGGTCTATGATCCCATCAACCATTATATCTCCCGATCAAAGCGCAAGGCAATCATCATCAACTCTCTACCATGGGTGATTGGACTCTCGTTCTGGATAGGGTACGTCACAGTGTGGGAGTTCGCCATCGATCACGACAACGGTGTCAACTGTACTCCGCGATTCATTCTCAGTCCGTTGACGAATATGATCCAAAGTGCGGTCATGTTCTACTTGCCTTTGGCCATTATCGCCGTTCTCTATTTCAGAATCTTGATCAAGATTCGCAAATCGGTTGGAAGACGGAACAACAAGAAGTCGACTGATTTAACGAACCTCCACCTTTCCGCCGTTAAGGATACAGAGATGACGAGCGTAAGCGTTACGTCGACATCACATACAGGTTCATTTAGTGACATTACAGAGACAGGAAGCAAAGATGATACTTTGGTATCATCACCTTCATCACGTAATGAGACCAAGATCGGAAAGAGTGACCAAGAAATATCGGTAAGTAACCTACAGAATTGTTCTCTTATAACACGATACGAAGACATAGTAACTTTGTACGTCGTCTATTCCAACATGAAAATATGATAAAAACTGTTAAAGTACAATTCTGAACATGATTTATGTATGATAAGTTAAAGCCTGTCTGTACTAGTTTGGCCATGAGAGATTAGACCTCCCAGCTTGGTCACTGACAGGTGGTTATCTCATCATATCAGCTCTTAATTAACATAAGAAAAAGGGGATCATGAGGGATCAACGGGTACCGCTTAGGCTTTTTTTGCTATACATGTATAAAGGGCGAAATTGCTACAACTAGTGCAGTCCTGTTCAATTATGTCTTAGCGATCATAATTAAATAACAGCATTTCTAAGCCCATCTTTGGAATCAAATATATAAACAGTTTAGCAGCCTTAACGATTACACCTAACGATAGGCTCTTTGCTGACAAAATTTTCTCACAAAATCTCTCAATATCAGTCACTCAGAGGGATAATTTCCCTCGCTCTTCCATGTGACTACGAAAATAATATGCAGTTGGCGCTAAAAGAAAATTGAAAGGTTACGTTTATAGTTGTTTGTGTTTGGTGCATTTTAAAAGTTTGAATAGATTCCATTGCAAGATCAAATATCACTCTAAATGCATGAAATGGTTTTATAGCATGTTATGTATATTTTTCGCAATATATGTTCCTATCAACATCTATGGTGGTCATGATTTTCTCTCTTTCTTTCTATTCCTCTCTTTCTTGGTCCCTGTCTGTTTCATTTTATAACAACTCAGACATCAACGTCACAACGCGTGGAATCGACGGCTGACATGACGAAGGCGACTCGTACTCTCCTCTTCATCGTCATCGCTTTCGTACTGACATGGATTCCGATCAGCGTAATCACTTTAATCTACAGTATTGAACGTCGTCTCATCGTACCTGGTCTGTCAAATAAAGCTTTCACCTTCTTCAACAGTCTGCAGTTTGGGAATAGCATCCTAAACCCTATATCCTACGCCATGTCGCAGCCTCTGTTCCGTGCCACCATCATCAAAATGTTCTCCTGTAAACGACCGTCGCAGGCCAACTAGCCTTGATAATTCACCTATTTTGTATATTACAACATACTCATATTAATGTAGAGTAATATTTCGCGTATCCAGCACAGAGTGATCCCTCCATATTTGTGTTACCGCTACTCTGAGTCTTCAATGTTTGACTGTGATCATAGGCACCCTAGTTCTCAAACCCGCGCTCCCTTCATGTGGGTAGTACTTGACGTTATGGTTATATAAATCACACTCTCATGCCATTGTCGCGATGTACTCATTGGTAAGGACGAGTTTTTTTTAATAGATTGTACATTTGTGAAACCTATCTTTTAAACAGAAGACATTTAACATGTACATATTCAGATTTATATTAATGGTGTACAAACGTATAGATTTTTATCCGCGATTAAGATTAGATGTTTGAGTTAAGTCGCGTTATGGTGATATGCGTTCATAACTTAGCACCTTCTTATCTTTAGGTAGGCTTAATCAATCCTAATGATGTACATGAGCATCATACAAGGCAAATATACAGTGGATGTTTTCGTGTGCCCAGATTTCTCACTGATCTATATTTGAATGGAATAAGCTAGAAAATTCGATGAGAACGGTTTCCTCTTTCAATTCATTTAAGAGATTATTTGAACAAAGTTGTGATTTGTGAATAGCTCAGCAGAACATACACTACGTGCATGTTCTAAGATATTAACAAGATTTATGCACATAATTGTGACTCATTCAATATTTTCCTATTGGCATAAGAGTTGAACTAGGTTAATGATATATGATTATTTTACAAACGAGTATTTGTTTGTGCCACGTCTATATCTTTCTCAATGTACTATGGAATTTTATTTGAACTGTTCTGTATAGTTATGCTTTTAGATTTAAATATGTTCATGTTTATTCAGGGCCCTGTGGAAGACCACTACTTATTGGTGAGTGGGATACCCTGACAAGAGATTAATAAATAAATAAATATATTGTTCTTAAGTGTATCAATACTATTTTGGTGGTAGTTATTTTATTACGTACATAAACCTAACTCTAATGCCATTGGGCCTAGATTATAAACTTGTTGTATTGCCCTTTGCGACCGACCTAAAAATCTGAAAATGTACGGTCTGCATTTAATTTTTTAAAATTTTTGTTTAAAACCATTTTTGGGATTTTTTTTTTTATTAATGAAAACAAAAACACATGTATTTTTTTTTTTTTAAATGGGAAAAAAATGCATACAATCAATTTATTCCAAAATTCTCGTGCACACAATGGGTGATTATAAGGTGGAAAAGATATTTATGGAATGATGACGTTGAAACACTTGTTAAAACATTAAAAACTGAGAATTATCAGCCAAAAGAGGGCGGGAAAAAAATCCGACCGACCGACCCTTGTTTTGGCACCCAAAGGGCAATACATCATGCCATTGTCGTAATATACTCATTGGTAACATAAAGGACGAGTTTTTTTTGTATAGATTTAGTTTTGTGAAACGTATCTTCTAAACTGAAGACATTTAAGATGTTCCTGTTCAGATTTATCTTAATGAGGTCAAAATGTATCGATTTTTATCCGCTATTAAGATTAGATCATCTTCTTCTTAAGTGTATCCACACTTTTATGGTGGTAGTTATTTTAGAAAAGCACTCCTACCATTTGTGAATTAGTCAATATGTAAAAGATCGTGTAGTGGGTATTTTATTCATTAGTGACAAACGCTAATTTACGATTTGGTGTATAGAATCCTGTCATGTAAATGTCTAAATTGCTTTTGTATTAAATGTAATGTTACACCGTTAACTGCTCTGATTGTGCCTATTATTACAAAAATCTTTGCTTGTCTTTTATTCTGTAACAACGTACCCTGTTATATATTTTTTTCAGTGCGTATGATACGAATTGTTGACCTGTCCTTTTTATTGGAATAGAAATATAGAATTAGATTAAAATCATGATTACTGTTGTAAGCCAAGTTCATGTTGGTCAGAATTATGATGATAAATAATGATGCAGTTTGAGGCGATGATGATGATGATAACGATAATGATGATGA
>BEXV01000756.1:114496-145394 GCA_003118195.1 Hemicentrotus pulcherrimus | reverse complement strand
TATTAGTAGTAGTTGTTGTTTTAGTAGAAAAATAATAATGATTTTTAACGTTATTATTAGTTATCTCTCTATCAGTCTATCTTTCATTCTTCTTCTTCCTCTTCTGCTTCGTTTCATTTTCTCTTGCGCAGTTCTCTATATTCTTACTTTCTCTTACCTTTCATCATACAATGTATCAAGTTGTATCTATTTAATTCTGTGGTTACAGTTGCATGTGAGCTATGTATCTTTTCTACCCTAGCTACATCCGTCTCTCTCTAAATCTCCGAATCATGAATACATTTTTTGTGTCCACAATTAACCATTGTACTCAACGTGGTATTCCCATTCACTAGTAATATACAGGATCCAGTAATAGGAAGAAACCTCGGGGCCAATTAGAGGAATAACTGTAATAAAATTGCCCATCTGTTTATGGGTTGGTGGAAATGGTGAAGTTAAGAAAGGGATGAGTCGTCAATGATGGATGTCGTGTCGAGAGAGAGATCGTCTGAGGGGGAGTCAGATTGGAGAGAGCGGAAGATGGAGAAGAAGCTAGGGGTGGCGGGATAGGGATAAGAGAGAGAGAGACAGAGAGGAAGAGAGATAGAAAGAGAGAGAGAGCGAGAGAGAGAGAGAGAAATAAGAGAAAGGACAGACAGTGTTAAAGATAGTCAAAGTATAAATAGAAAGAGAGAGAGAGAGAGAGAGAGAGTCTCACTGTGTGTGTGTATGTGTGAGAGAGAAAGGGAGACAACAGAGAAATCACCATTTTAAGAGAACAGTCCGACGATTCAATTGAACGATTAAATGTCACAGCCCCAAATGGGATGATGTATGAACGTTATACTGGTGAAAGTTGAAAGCGGGATATCTTTCTCTGCATCATATCGCAGTATTATCCGAACGAAATCAGAATTCACACGAACACAATTATAGAAGATATAAATGAATGGTGTATGATGGGATGTCCCCCAATATCAATCTTCCATGTCCAACCTTCTGTGATTTTGTGATAGAGATGAAAATACTGCCTCAAAAGTTTCAGTTTGATATCTCTCCACAATCTCTAAAGTGTTATTCTCTAAAATAAAAAAGAATACAAACAAAAAAACTACGAGTCAAAACAAAGCAAAACGGAAAAAAACCCAAAGACAAAGCTAAACGGAGAGACTAGAGTGTTCAAAATCATTAAAAGATTTCAAAATTAATTGTCATACAATGGAAGTGTTTGAAGATTTTGCTGTGATAACATTTTATGCGTCCACAGTTTATCACTGTGTGTCTCACACATATAAAAACACTGTCAGTATTGTGTGTTCACATTATCAGATCGTGAAAAATGTTCCAAATGATCACTGTGGTTACATTGCATTGTGTACATACCGCGATTCTTGCATTTTCCACTGTGTTTTACAGTGTGTTTCAAAAGTGAAAACACTGTGAACATAGTGTGTCAAAACTGCCACACTGTGAAGGTGTTAAATTGTGGTGTGTTAACACTGTGATTCTGTCAGTGAATACAGTTTTTCATATTGTGTCTCGCAATATGGAAAACCAGTAGGCACAAAGTGTGTTCACAGTTGTGAAAAGTATGCTCAAATTGTGAAATTGTTCCAGATCCTCCTTGTGATCACACTACAGTGTGAACACATTGTAAGTCTCTCCTTGTCCTCAGTGTGTCACATCGTGTCTCACAATATGAATTACTGTGCTTATATTGTGTTTACATTGTCAAACTTTGTAAGGTTTCCAAATCTCCCCTCGGTATTAACACAGTTGTACATAATCATATTATGATTCTCTTATATCCGCAGTTTATCACAGTGTCATATTAAGAAACGGGAAGAACATGGTGCGTCAACATTGCCATCTTCATGAATGTGGTCAAAAATGCTCCTTTGGACACATTGATGAAAATGTGCTGAATTTAAATTATTCCTTTCAAACCGAGTTTCCCTAAGAAATCTTCAAATAAATTTTAGCAAGGTTCGCTGTAAGGTAAGAAGACATTGTAAAGGAAATGTATTATCATTCTGTTTCCTATTCTCCCCACATTGCCGCATTTCTCTCCACACATTTCCTTCTCATTTCACCATACTTATATAATACCCTTTTCCCGTCTCCGTCCATTTGCCACTCCCTTCACTTACTTGCCCCCTTCCCTCTCACCATTCCTGGAAAGACGCGAAGGTTTCAGCATGGACCTACCACTATCAGCGTTAATGCGTTAAAGCCCTGCTGGGCTGCACGCGGCCGGGACATTCACGGCACGTGTACCGAATGGCGCCGCGCGATTGTCGCCGAAGCAAGAGCTGTGATTACAGAAAGAGGGAATCGATAATATTGCAGAGATACAAACAGTTTTTCTATTTTGATTAGGCTCATTCGACTTGTGCCAATAGAATTGAGACTGGACCAAAATAAAAAAAAAATTGAGCACCGCGCATTAACATCACTTTATGTTTGCAGAGTCTGATTTAACTTTTGTTCTCCAAATTGCCGCCATATTGGTAAAAAATATTCAGAAGCATGTAAATCAAAAGTTTGTTTCATAAGCAATGTCAAACGAAAATATGTCCCTTCTGAAAATAGCTTATGCACGAAGGTTTCAAATGTGTTTAATTCCAGCAGACGTAAGAAAGCTTTACCTGAAAATTGATATCCGAAAATCAATATCTGGTCCGTGTATTACATGATCAAATATGCCTTAAATATTGCAATTATGAATTTCTGTAAACGCTTTTATTTTTAATGATAATCAATTAATCAAGATCAATTTACTTCTTTTAAAAATAACGCTTATATCCTTCATCTGTATTATGTATAAAATGATCGAATTATGAATAAAAACTTTAACAAAATAAAGGATCGAGGTTTAAAGGCCCTGACAAGCATAAGAAAATGCGAAGCTAGTTAATACAAATCATAGCAACTCAACACAAAAATAAATTGTTATTGTATAAAAAGGATAGAAAGAGAAGGGAGTGGATGGTAGAAAACAAAAAGATTGAAAGTAAGATTATAGTAAAAGGGTAAAATAGATTTGAAATTCATATACAAACCCCCTATGCAACAATGCAGTACTGTAATACCAACACATGACGGCAATTGCACATAAATAAGAAATTACATAACACGTTTCACAAAAGACATATACACTTACACAATGTACACGTTTTATGCCTGTATATGAAAATTGATTTCCTTTATTATGTTGCTGTAAAATTTAAATCCTGTCTTATATATATATATATATATACATTATAAATTTGGTCGTCCATATAGGTTCCTTTCCTGAGGCCGCCATCACGTTCAGGCTTTAGTTTAAGGTGGCGTTCTCCTGCATTTTTTTTCCAGTTTTGATGATTGTTAAAGTATTTAAAAAAGAAGAAGATACATGTATAATCATTTAATTGATTTATGCTACGATATGTTTATATACTTTGGTTAATAATATATATGTACACCTAGTTTGTATAAATTACTTTTTATCATGTTGAAAAATGCAAAAATAAAATCAATCACAACAAATACATTTGTAGAACATTATATTATCATCGCATATGAAAGTCACACCTCTTTATAGGCGTTATCATAACTCTAAAGGCTAAGATAAGAGTACAGTTTCTCGTAATAAGAAATCGCAAATGTCAAGCAAGTCGGAAATCTTTTGTTGTTTGTTGTTGTTGAGAAAAACAAGCATATCAATCAATGACAAACATCGAAAAGTTGAACAATCGTACTCTCACATCAACTTGTTCTGCGCATTCTTCCCTCGCATAATTATATGGTACCTCCATGCCTTCTGTCTTTCCGCAGTGATATATTGGGACGATGTCCTAATTTTCCAATCATTTGCAGTATCTGGGCTCGTTCCAGTTTTTCTCAGGAGTTCTTTCTTCCCTGTATTTTCATTGGCTCATTTACCTTCACAATCACAAACACACACCAACTGGCTCCCATTATCTTCGCACTGTGATTATTGATGGGTTTTCAAGATTATTATGCTAGCAATATTGGTCGACTTTATGGGATTTTTTCGTTCGTCCCGGGATTGGAGCAAAGAACGAGGAAAATGTAGAAAGAAAGGGAAAGTGAATGTAATGAGGTGTGATGTGCTGAAGATGGGGGTGCGAAAGAAAGTTCACCGGAGAGAGAGAGTGTGTGTGAGAGAGAGAGAGAGAGAGAGAGAGAGAGGAGGAACAAACAATTGACTTGAAATAGCACAGGTAACTGGATGAAAAGTCTATTTTAAGTACATCGTTTGAGAGAGAGAGAGAGAGAGAGAGAGAGAGAGGAAGGAGGAAAAGATACATAAAGACAGACATAACATGATATGGAGAGTTAATGTTTGGTTATCGCAAGAATAAAATTAAGGGAGAGGAAAACAAGATAAAGAGAGAATATATATTAATTTTAGGGAAAACAAATAATCGGAAAGACCAATAACTAGATGAACAGGTTATGTCTGAGGGATATAGGTTGGTCTGTATTCGAGCAAAAGATTAATTATGCAGAGAAAGAGAGAGAGAGGGATAAAGACACAGAGAGAGAGAGAGAGAGAGAGAGAGACAGAGAGAGACAGAGAAGGGGAGCGGAAAGGAGAAGAAAAGGGAAAAAGATCGGTTTGACGTTTAGACTGCGGTATTGAAGAGACCGAGAAAATAGAGATGGAGAAAAACAATTCGATTAAAAGAGAGAAAAGGAGAGGGAGAGTGAGAAATAAAGAAAGAGAAAGAGTTGAATAGGAAAGGAGAGAAAGAGAGGGGGAAGAACGAGAAATATAGAAAGAGGGTTTGTGTGTGTGTGTGTGAGAGAGAGAGAGAGAGAGAGGGGGAAAAGATTTATAATATTTGTCACATAATTGTCCTATTCTACTTCACGCAATTGAAAAGGTTAGATTTCGAAATGATCTGGTTGCTAATATATTTAGAAGAAAAAAAAAAACTTACAACAAATAACCAAACAAAGAAGAAATACCAATAGTTTCTTTAAAATATCTTAATTTCATAATATCAGATATTTTATTCCAAAGGGAGAGATATGAAAGAAATCACCTCCATCCCATGGAAAGTTAGCCGTTGGTAGACGTATGGATGGACCAGGGAGAGTGTCTCCCTGGTTGGATTATGATGGTAATCAAAGCGAAGAAGTTTGCAGCGCATGCGTCGTTCTAATGTTAGGTCATATCGGAGAGATCAGAACATGATGGTGATATATAAATGAATATCTTTTAGCATCACTGCTAAAAAACTGAAAACAATTTGTCGACCAGCTGAAAAAGGAAGTGTTCAACAGCAAGATAAAAACATAAACATCTATTTTTACCCTTTCTAATTTTCGCGACCTGGGATATGAGAGAATAGCGCATTATTTTCATCGGAGGGAAGAAAAGAAAGATCTTTGAAAGCACAGAGGCAAGCAAATTGCCCCATGCTCATGGACTAGGCACAAAAGACCGGGAAACCATGGGTAATTTAGTAATCAAGCAACGTGACGGCAACAAGTAGCCTATGTGCAGTAGAGTTATATCAGCAACCAACCCTTTACAACTGAGCATTATTTTCCAAAGCAGACCCCAACTTAGACCCTGCAAATGTTATACCTTATGAAAATGTTACACAACGCTGAAACGCAAATGCCTCCTCAGAAATTTCAGTGTCGCAGTGCGCGTTATGCGTTCTGCGTCCCGCCAGGTGTGCAAAGAGCGTTTGCATTTAGGAAGTTATGGATGAGTTAAAACTTTTAAATAAATCGATAAAAGTTGTATTCTTTCAAAAATTAATTGCTTTGTATGTTTGTCGGAGATGACACAGATCGCAATACATGCGCTGATAAAGCCAGTGAAACAGAACTAAACATGATGAAGCTTTCTCCAACATCTGCTTTTATTAATTTATTTTTTTGAAAGGACTAAGATTATAGACCCCGTTCGCTTTAGTTTTGAAAAGGACTTCCGGAACAGACAATATGTATACAAAATTAAACCTCATATTCATGCAAACATTGATCTTCCTATCGCCACAAAAATAACTTCACTGGTAAACTATCCTTTTGAAGATTTATTGAAATGTTTATTCTCTATATAGCCTACATCTTAAAGCCTCACTGTCCTACTTTTAGCTACTTGCTCCCTCTAAATAGAAAACATCCCCAATCGGTGCCTGTTGGTCCCCCGTGATCCTCTATATTTTATGTTTTTTGAGAGCTGAGTTGGTGAGATAGCCACCTGTCAGTGACCTCGCTGTGTGGTCTTATCCCTCCTAGCGACACTAGTGTTGATAAGCTTTAATTAAATAATATTCAATGAACACGGTCGCAGCTGCTTTCTAAAAATCTTCTCAAGAGCGATTTCAATACCATAGTGTATTTCCGATAGAAATCATGTTCGGATTACGTAATACATCACTGTAATATTCGCACGTGTCAATAGTTGACACACAATTAGGCTATTGAAATTTTCTTAGTTATCTTTTTCGAAAGTAGTTGCGATCGTGCTATTGTTTACTATCGCAATAAACTTTAAAAAAAATACACTTTATATTATGACTAAACAGATTTTAAAGTAATGTTTGCCCCTTTCTCTTTGATTTACCATTAATTTGTCTCCAGCTTTAGACAAAGAATACAGGGCCCAGTAAGTATGTAGCTTTTTTTGAATGGCTAAAAAGCTATCAATGAGATGATCATTCCACAATTAAATACACTAGAACAAAATTGCGAATCTCGTCGGAGTTACTCTAAATAACTTGAAAACGATTCGGCTAAGAAATGATCAAAGTTGGATTTTCTGGTGAAAAAAGCTGCCTTACACCCAAATTATTTGAGTGTGTGCAAGTTTGAAAGAGGGGCACTTTGTGTTTTTTTTTTAAAGGGCGGGAGTGGGCTCTAACCCCGAGAAGTTTGAAAAATACCAATATTCGGACAACCGCCACTTCATAATAGAGCAGTTAGCCGGGTAACCTCATATTTAGGCAGCGAGTTGCCCAAATACGCACGCACCTGTGCATCGAGATTCCCCAATTATCATATCTAGTGTATTTGATGATGAAATAACTTTTCTCTCATTATATATATATATCGTCTTTTTTTTCTCGATCGTTTCTCTCACTCTCAATAAGGAGAAACGGAAAAGTTGATACTCCTGCAAAAGACTTCAGGCCCCTGGAGAAAAATGGACCTACTTGACATCCACTTTATCATGCCTTGCGCAATTAACATACAGCTTTCTCATAGAAGGGGTCCGTTGTTATGTTTAGCAAAAGATGCGCAAGCTCATTTTTGTTGTCAATTATTTTTTAAATAATAATGGTTTTCTTTATCATGCGACACTATTCATTGTCATACAAGAGCCGGAATAGGTATTGTACAGGTTGTTTTTAATATCAGACCTTTTCTTGAATATCGTCTGTTTTTCACTTGGGTTGTATGCAACCACGTGATATATCAACTCCCAAAATATCACCAGCTGACTTTAATAATCATCATTTTCACCAGTAATCTGGTAATTGGTAAGTTATTTCGTCGTAAAACTATTTTGAAAAAAGTAAAGATAAAATAAGTCCCAAAAGAAAAGTCAGATCAATGTTATGACTTATGTTTAGAGGTGGCTGTACAAAAGTAAAATTTGTTGTGAACAAAGTTTTATAATTTGCCTTTTAAGGCCAAATCAATCGTCATAAACCGTAATTAAATCCTCCATCGAATTTACTTGTTGACGTGATTACGATGAAAATATGTATCTGCTCTGCGCACACTTTGCAAACAATAGTGTTTACTTCCTGCTCGGATAGTCCAATATTTTGAAATAAAATCTTTGGAATACAAATTATTGTTTTACTCAGTCATTGTGTTATTCGCTGTGGTAAACTCTAAAAATGAATTACTTCAACATCTGAATTTTACGGAATCTTTTTTTCTTCAATCGATATTGATTGGCACAAACTTGACACAGAGGCACTAGTCATTGTATAACACGAGATATAATGTGCAAAAACAGTAACAGTATATATCAGCCTCTACCCTATCGGAGAAATTAGACAATTTGTCGGATTCACTGTTCCGATTCATTAACAGAAAAACAGACACATTCTTTAAGTTGTTTCTTAAAAATGAAGTAACAGACGGATAAATAAAGAGGTTTGTTTATTAAATACCTTGGCTCATTTTCAAAAAAACCTTCCTAATCTAGGTGTCAAATAATTACATAAGCTATAGTCATGGTGGTACATTGTTGGTCAAACAGTTTTTGAGCGTCATGTAACGCCTGGCTGGAATGCTCCCCGGGAAGTGGAGAATGTACACACATTATGTGCGGGCAAGCCCTGAATCAAATGACCGGGGTAATGGTAATAATATATTTGTAAAGCGCTTAGAGACATTTGTATTAAGCGCTATATAAAAATTAAATATTATTATTATCATTATTACATAGTGGACAAGAAGGCCTAGTAAGGCTTCATGAGTATGAGTCCAGGTATTGGCGTGTTAAAACACGTGATTTCTACCTTTCTTGGGGGGTGCCCCCCCCCCCGTTTTGAAATTATTACATACTTCATCGTGATAAATAAATATATTGCAGAAGTTGTCTATATTTAAAAGATAAATTAACTAGGCCTATATACAAAGAGATTAAGAACCCTTTTAACAAGAAATTCAGAAGGGGTTCTACACTAAATGGCGAGCTAAGAAAAATAATTCAGAGACTGACAGCGAGTTACTTTTTGAGAAATGCTGGAATAGCACCATTTGTGAATCTTTTGATTGGAAACCGTAAGGAAAAAGTGCATTAAAAGCATGAAAATAAAGATGTTAATAGGGCAACCAGATAAGTTGTACTCCAACACATACATATTTGATATATTTGTGTATGTTATCTCATTAAAAAAGAAAGTAAATCAATTGTTTTTCAATAGGAGCGTAGCATAATTTATGAATGACTTCTTTCAGGTTTCTTTAAGAGAAAGTTGAGTATTTGTTGCTTGGTTGTATTAAAGATCAATTTAGAAAATGGAGGCCTCTTCCGCCCTTGGGTGTTGGAGCATAGTCATCTATCCCCACATGTACAACTCTACTAGGTTTTTTTTTTATGTCAATGAACGATCATACATCCGGGCAGTGCATGCGTGTTTCTTTCTTTCTTTCTTTCTTACTTTTATTTTCTTTCTTGAGTAATCCAAACAATAATGTCGTATTTACAAAATTTATTTATGATACGCTCATATATTTTGTGCCTTAAAATGCTTTGATTCCTTTTAGTTCAACATTTTAAAGTTACAAATAAGTTTCATTTTTCATGTTGTATTATAAATGTCAATTAAAGTTTTGATCGATTTATGGAAATATAATTATTTGAATTGAATTGAATTGAAAATTGAAATATGCAAGTTCTTTTACTTCTACAGCCCTTTAATCCATAAAATGTTGTGATAGGGATCGATATATATTATACTTTGCAATGAAATTATGTAGTAATTTAACAACACGATGACCTTGATGCTCTATGCTATCAGGAGCGGTTGATTTTATTGTATTAATTTCCGTTTCATTCATAAAAATGCAATGCGGCTTTGTTTTCGTTTTGCGACCACCATACAAATGGGTTCGGCTTTGAAATCGTCTAAAAACCACACCTCTATCTTGAAGTAACTTCATCCCGAAAGTATATCTCTTATATCTGTTGCATAAAAGGGAAGTACAAATTATGATTAGTATATTCAAATCAATTCATATACTCAGCTTTGAATAGATGCCATTTATCGTAAAATATAATTCAAAGGTTTTTCAATTTTTTCTTATTGTTTCGTCGATGCGCATTTTCTTTTGTGTGCATGTGCGAGAATGTGATCACCACTTTGCTATCTTAAGAAGCCCATGGGAAGACAAAGATCATGATGATGGGTTGCTTGGCGGTGTAATGAGGCTTGAATCTGTTTTGAAAAAATGAATTGATTTTTTTACGGGGAAAGAGTAGTAGAATGAAATAAAGTCTAAGTTCATTCGTTTACTCCTTGACAGTTTTCAATGGATCTCAAATCTCTTTACATAAAAGTTCACCACATCATCTTATGAGTTATCTTTGAAATTGTTGCTTATCATACCGACTAAAATGTAGATGTCTTTTTCTGTTAGGGTATGGAATAAAAATCAATGCTGCATCAATGTTTTAAGAAAAAAAAACTAAGAATAGAAAGGCATGTATCATAAAGCTGTCGATGACACTTTTTCTGTGCGCCACATATTTTGACATAATTTTGAAAAATAAAATGTTTGACGTTAATATGAAACGGCATCCTGTTATGTTGTCAAGTCACCTAAAAGATGAAATATTTTACTAGTAAAATATGTAGAATCTGGTTCCAAATTGAATATAACATCAAAATCGTATCCATGTTACAAGAACAAAAACATATGTATCTTGTAAAGTAAAGCTATTTTAGTCAAGATCTAAAATTCAAATGATTTTAGTTCTCATGCAAAACATAATACAATGAAATTGCAATGTTATCTGCAACTTAATATTAGTATATAACAAACAAATATACAATGAAACAAGACAAATAGAATAGTAATGGCACGAGAAAAGAGGAAATACATGTGTCTAAAAACAGAGCTTATTGAAATTTAGGTTACTCATTACAATATTACATGTATAATACTTGTACTTTAAGACTTAAGTGTTAAGATCTAGCATTATCTCAACAACTTCAAATGGAATTGACGTTCGTATGAACTATCGAAGTCACTAGCTAAGCCCAAAACAATTTTCATTCATACTCTTCATAGACCTTAAGAATACTTTAAAATTACTTTAATTAGTGAAGGGACTGTTTTCAAATTATTTCCGTTTCTTCAACAAAAATAAATCATGTCACCCTTCCATGAACTCCCAAACGTGATTAATACTCGAAGGCTAATTGAGCTTATGAAAAAAAGGATTATATTCAAGCTTTCATGAATAACTTCCCCAAGTCGTTATGCAGCGAAATTAGGAGCAAAGAAAAGTATTAAAGAATGAATCTCAATTCTGATTACAATTGTCTGGTTAAACGCACTATTGGGTCTGACCGTAATATGACCCGGTCTGCTCGAAATTTAGTTCATAGTTTTTATGTCGGTTGATTAACCGTCTTGTTACCGCAATCACAAAATTGTAATCGACTTCATGATGAGAGATAGAAGGCCGTTAGCTCCACACTCTTAAAGATATTGGGTAAAACTTTGCCGAGAGAGTATAATTATGTGATTTACCAACTTTTGCCATTTTTCCACCTCACTTTTGTAACATTTTACCCATTTTGAAGCAATTATTAAGTTTTTCTTAATCCTAATTGGACAGTGAATTACTTTACCTAAGTTTGGTAAAGGGAAATGTCTACAAAGTTGATTGGGCATATAATTTTCCTTGTATTACACAAATTTGTACCTAATATGTGGAATAGTGTGTGGATAATATAGGTGAGTTAACGCCCTTTTGACACTCACGAAACGTTGACATATTCAACTGTATTCACGAATAGGACACAAATTATTAGGTAACTTCTTAAGCAGACGAAATTAACTCCATCTTCCTTTTCCCACGCCTTAAAAAGCTTTAAGAAAAAAAAAAGAGTCTACAGTGAAGAAATAAAGTACAAATTGCTTTAATAAAGGGTATAGTGATAACTGCTTTCGTAATGATCAACCAAGCCAATAGAAAGAAATACAATATGGAATCTATTTGCCCCGAAGGGGGCGACTTTACACACCGACAAGTTTTAAATAACTGGGGGGAATACCTGGTAATGAAAATGTTGATAGAGGCGAGCGGCCAGGGAGATAATTTTTTTTATTTTTTTTATTTTTTTAAATTTTTTATAGTTGCACTTTTTTGATGCGTGTCACGTAAACTAGTCAACAAGATTTGGATATTTAATTTATTTTTTCTCTCTCCGAGAGGAATTCTGTGTTCATTGATGATGATGATCGCCGTGCAAGATAAACGCTCGGAGTGATTCATACATGGGTTGAATAGAAAATCAAAGGGGGGGGGGGCACCTTTTGGGTTATTTTGTAATGGAATTTGGACGTTATCAAGTACCCTGGGCCTAATAATAGCAGACAAGTCCGGGAAGAATAGAAGAAGATCTTCTACAAATTTGAGACGAGGGAGAAAGAGAGAGCGAGAGACCGGGAAAGAAGGTGAGATAGAAGGAGAGATTGGAAGAGATGAAATCGAAAAACCACAGATGGATTTTTTTTCTTTTTCTGAGGTATTACTGGAGGGGTCAGAGATAACAATGATAATCGGAAACAACATATTTCATGGCATTTGAAATCGTATTGAGAGAGTAACAAATAACATTTGGTGACTTTGGGACCGATGAATACCTTATTTCCGCGGCGTCCTTGGAAGAGGAGCTTCTTTTCATTTGATGGGACTACCTAAATGTGCTTTTCGACGCCAGCGGCTAAAAACACAACAGCATCGCTGATATTATGTCGACAGTATAGCAATTAAGGTCTGTAGCTCCCTCTTTCCGCCTCTCCCCTCTTCTCTCCCTCTCTATCTCTCTTGCTCCATCTCTTAACTTCTTCAACAACACTCCCCACAGGTTCACCACAAGCCCGGCATCACAATACGACTCTGTCACGTTCAGCCATTGTATGATAAATGTGTTTTTCTTTTAGAAGTATTGTGATTTGAATAACTAAGCCATCTATATTTTCTCACCGCCCATTCATAATCGATTTTTAAAAATATTTCATAGTCGGAGACCGATGCAAATAGCCCGTAGCGTACAACTGATCTGATGGTTTGCGAATTAGCTTTACATCAGGCGGACATGTATCCTAGAGAAACATAGAGAAACATAGCGTAGTCGCAATAAAAAACTTTTCAAGATCCAATACTTTTTGATGTTGCGTGATTCTTCCGTGGTGCATGCGATCAGATGATATTCAACCCCTGCAGTTTTGGCGTCTTGACTTTGACCCACACCGCTAGAGACCTCCGTTCGGCCGCGAAGCCTTGAAACTTTCAAAGCCCAGACGGGATAACAATAACTTTTTTGTTTAAAATACCGAAGGATAGATACTCTGATTGCATCCTGAATCATTCTATCGATTCTATCCTATCGGCATACCGGCAAACAAGTAGCCGACCGTGTTAATTTGGCTAATGTAAAAGTCAATGGTGCAGCGGTGCAAACTGATCCACATGCACGCTTGATCTGAGCTATATTGCTTGTAAATGTTATCACATTCACTGCACTCCCAGATAGCAACAGGCGTTAGTGCATTCCTCCTCGTGCGTGTGTATGTGTATATTTCATCGTATCACCTGTCGAATTTGTTGTAGCTGAGGAAGGCGCAAAATTCTGTGACTTGTCGTAAGCTCAACTTTCAAGGTCGTTGCAGCAACTTTCGGACATTTTCAACTTTTCTTGTGCTCTTCTTTAAATTTCTGTTAATGATGTTTGCGTATCCAGGGTGGTTTGGGCCACCTGCTTATGGTAAGTCGACTCTCAATGTTTGACATAGAATTCGGTTTTAATTGAATTCAAGTTCGTTGTTTTATTCTTAATTCTTTAATATCTATCATTTTGTATTTGTTTCTGTTTTTGCTACATACCTTGTTCCACATATCAACGAAGCAATAACAATTTTGACGTGTTGTTTGAGATTAAAAAATGATTATTATTCATAAATCATTAGTCATAATATGGCTATGAAATATTGTGTAAAAACTAGCTGGGTTTCATCATGTAGAGTCCTGGGCCCCGTCTTACAAATTGTTGATATAAATCGTAACTTATTTGCGATTGATATCAATCGTAACTATGTACATAAGGGATAGGAGACTGCAAACTTGCGATTGATTGGAGGACTAATACGATTGATTCGGATCGATCGTAACTCTTTGTAAGACGGGGCCCTGGTCTATAAAAAGAAGGACTTTATGTCGTTTCTTTTCCATGAATAAAGATCTCGTCAGTTTTCTGATTGATTATAGAAATATATTTTCACTCAAGAAAAAGCTAGAAATTGTGACGCATCAGCAGAATATACGATGATTATATTTAATTGTAAATCAAGAATAATGCAATGTCTTCTTTTTTATCACATGGCCTGTTCTAATGCCCTAAATTAGGTATTTCACAGACCCATGAACGAAAGTATTTAGGCTATTAAATCCGGAAAGCATCTGTAGAAATTTTAAAAATCAGTTTTATCTTTTGTCTTTATTTACAAAAACGGGGATCCGACTACCATAATGTGGGTAAAACCTATGTAAATGTAAATACATTCAAAAGAATATAGAATATGCACTGGTTAAATGTTAAGGTAAACACAATCATGAAGTACTGGTATTTAAAAGCTTTCAAGTTGTTTGCAATCACCAGAATAGTTGAAATTATGGCGATCTGAATTATCCTTTGATAATCTCCAGGTCAAAAGTGGATCAGTAATATGATTGAATGATTTTAATCAATATTAGTACATTTTAAGGATAATTATTAATTTTTAGGTTTGTTTTTTAGAAAATAATTGAGAAATTTGTATTTGATGTGTCTAAATTATATTTACCAAAGCGGCGGGCACCACCAAAAAAAGACCTATATGGGGAAACCTCAAAGCGAAAATATATTTTTCAGACATTGGCATTAGTATATTACCTATATTGTGATTGATACGTTGTCAGGGATGATTTCAATATTTGTTTTTCTCCTCGCGTGATCCAAATAACCATCATACTTGGGTGTACTGGTCTGAAGTTTTTTGTAGGCCGCATTGCCACCAATTAGATCTTATAAAGAAGAAGAAAAATGCCGGCGTAATTTCAGCCGTAATCTCATCATGAAAGACTGCAAAGACGTTTAATAAATTATATAATTACGTCAATAATGAATGTGAGCGAATGCAGTGAGCGAGCTTGGAACATTTGCTCCACCCCGGGCAATTAATAGGTACCTGGTATGATGTAAATCATCGAATGCATTACAACAGCTTAGCTGATGATAGTCATACTATGGGCGTCGGATATCTGCCCGATAGAGTTACAATATTATTATTCTAAAAGGGCGGTCGAGTTGAGCTTATAATAAAGTGAAGATCATTATTAAAAGTAAAACCCTGTTAATCCGCTGTTTTTTTCATACAGGGGAATTGTTTTTTTAAGAATATAATTTCAGATTGTTATACAACCATTACTCTCAAAACCAGAACAAGTTGGGTTTAATGATGATGAAAATTATACAAATTGGTATTTTAACGTTGTGTCCTCCCGGTGAAATTTCAAATTTAGATTTCTATGACTGCAGTTGCATATTGTTATCCAACCGTTACTCAAACACGAGAACGCGTTGAGCTTAAACATGATCAAAAAGAGATTATTACTGAAACCCCGGTATGCCTTTGCAAATCCCATCATAGTGGGTTTTAATCATCATCCATTTGTTATGACTCGCATTACTCAAACAATTAATCAACTCAGCCGAGCCGAGAGCCGATGATCTTCTATTCATCAGGCGTAAAACGAGATGGGGTTTTGTCAAAAACGATACCTTATTAATGCAATGAGCATAATTATGTGTTTTACGCCATCGAATATGCACGTGTTGCATCTAATTAATTGATGACACAATGCCGTATTGGCGGAAGAATACCAAGCTGACGAATTCAGCACCAATTTTGAGGATATTTAGACAATACTTTCTAAAGATGATCATCGGATGCGTGATTAATTAAGATCAAATTTATCGCAGGGTATAAACCATTTACTTATTTCATCTGCAAACAAAATAAGGAAAAATAATATAACAAACCAAACAAACATGTTTCTATACAAAAACAAAAAACACTTTCAACATACAAACAAATAAACAAACAATAAATACAACTTTAAAGACATTATGTCTCCAGAAAACCAGGGATGATGTTATCTTAATCATGTCATACAATTACTCTATGATAAATAGGTTCTAAGGAAGCTACTCGTAAAATGTATTCATGTACATGTATTATGCAAGAAGTAAGTTTGAGACATCGTAGTGTGCTTCATAAGTTTTTTTCCAGGTTTCACAATGTGTTGTATCTATTTTTTAATACATAGGAAACGAGAATTATTAACCAATGTACAGTTCCGCTTGTTATCAGATCCCACTTAGAAATTAAAAAAAAACACAAAACATTTTGTGTTAAATAAAAAGCTTGAAACCAAGCTTGAAGGCTGACGAAGTACGGCCTCTAAACATTTGTTTTGGTTCTTCAGTGAAACGCTTGATTTATCGTAACCCCCAAATGAGGGATCGTGGGAATCCCCCCCCTGAACTTGACAATTTGGCCCAAAAAGCTTTTGAATCCCCGTACAGTTTCCAAATTCCATCTTATTAACTAATTCTAACAAGTAAGTTTGCATTTCGAGATTTTTTTATGGTTTTACTTCTTTATTTGTTTTTAAATGGAAATAATTAAATTCCTCCTTTCAGTTAAACGAGAATCTTGGCCAAGGTCATGGAAATGATGAAACTAAATGTTTATCCAGCGCGTCTAGTATTCTATTCATCTTTGTCTAATCCGGTTCGAATCAATAAATAAAGTGGTTTTAAGAACTAGGTAATTTATTAAGATAATTACTGAAGCCATCTAGTATCTGTAAAACCAATATCAAAGGTGGGATATAATTTTCGGACCATTTGAAATGGAAAGTACTAAAATATTTTTGAAATATAAATATGACCTATATTTATCGAATATTTGGAAAATGGGGAGCATAGCAGTTCGGGTGGGTATCTAATTAATTGAGCGAGGGCTGTGTATACAATGATAATACAATAATTATGAGGTGATACGAGGAGGGGGTGGGGGAGGGGAAACTCTGCAAAGCAGCATTTGGAAGCCCTTTCAGATTAACGTGTATCACAGAATATGGGACATAGCATTACTATCATTATGCCCTTATCTTTTCTACAAATATTATGTTTACTGCTTAGTGCTATATGTCTATATGTTATTTTTCCTAATACATTTTTTTTTTTTTTTGTAGCAGCGCTCTGATCAGTATTCTCTAAAAGCGCTTGATAAGAATCAATTTTGATTGATTATTTTTATAAAAATATGTGTACGAATTTGAAATTCAGGTGTTCCAGAATGGAACCCCGATGAAGAATATAATCAATTTCGCTTTTAACATCCCAAGCAGGCAAAGCCTGTGCATCATTCAATAAATCAAAGTAACACATTACGATAATTCGTAAAACCGCGTTAATTGATCAAAGTTCAAGTTTGTTCACACTGTTTACACTCTGCACGCTCCATCCCCATTGTAATGTTTGCACCAGCAAGGCTCTATTGTGTTTCTCCAGTTGTACAATTTTGCGCATTCAAAGAAATTCAGAACAGCACTGTCATATGCTACTTATGCATGCTTCAAATGTTCGTTCTAAACTTTAATGGCAATGGGTACGCTCATATTTTCTCGGTTTACCGGGACCTGGTGATGCGGCGAACCGTGACCCGGAAAGAAAACACTTTCTTGGGTCGAGTGAGTGCCACTTCCCTAAAAGACCATTAATATATTCACGAGTGATTTAGTAATGGATGACTTATATTTGATAATCATACACTTTTATTTGAGGATTATTCACCTCTAAATCAAAAATGAATTGATAAATATGCTAATGAGTACTTGCTAAACATGCATTCATAATATATTTACCATACGTGCATGCAGTATCATTATTCTTTGTGGACGATTCATCATTTTCCATGTTTTTTATTCATGTTGCCATTTTCAATAAAAGCACTTGTCTGTACTCCTTTCTCTCTTCTACTCTAATCTCTGTAGTCTCACTTTATAATTAGTTATCAGTCTCGGATTCTTTCCCTCTGAACTTTTTACCGATTTTGAGAAACTTAACGTTTCTTGCTGGTTCGTTTATATAACCTCCCTTTTACTTAGTTCGATTAGATTATTTTGAGTATCGTAATAAGAACAACAAATATTAATGATGAAATACATCAATGAAAATGATGTTCAAGAGCATTATTTTTATATTTGTGAACATTCGTGATTCCGGGTTCGATCCTCAGGCGATGCTTGCAGTCTTGGAAAAAGGAGTATGGCCCATATTTTGTCCCTCTCGATCTAGGTGTATTAAATGGATACCTGCATGGCACTGTTGAGGGTAATACCAAATGGAGGGCCGGCAGGAGGAGCACTTTTAATACTGATGTGGCTACCCTGGCCCTACTGATATAACAAGAAGAATAGCTGTGTTATGAGTAATGTTGTTATTGTATTGGGCATGTTGAGTAAGTTCTCCCTTCTTTTGAGTATTGACACCCATTCATCCATCCAACCATCCATCATGCTGTTAACAACTTTGGCATCAATCTCTTACGATTCTGTACCTAATTCAGCATATGGGATATATTGGCAGACTTAATAGAGAGGCAAAAATCATTTTAGATGTAATTCTCTAAAAGCATAGATGTAACTGTCGGTTTCGATGCAATGTGGTGATCTTTTAGTTAACGTTTGTGTGCGTGCGTGCTTGTGCGTGCGTGGTTGGGGAAGGGATGGCAGCAGTGGGATATAGTGAGATCTCCATTCATCCAAGCTTCAATTGCCACTAAAGAAGTACGACGATTGGCGCTGATACCTCTCGATATGATTAATGTTAGTCATGGCCATATAATGAGCGATAGTGGACTCATCTCCCCCTTAAGTAATTACTTTCTGCTCATCTCTCCACAGTCTATTTACCCGGGAAGTCCGTCAAGGTATCTTCCATGAGCTGGCTCGCTATCTTGTCAGTGGTGTTTGATTGTCAAACAATGCCTATCACCTCGGCCACCCCAGTCAAGTCATATATTATTAGCATGGATGCAACGCCTCTTAAGCCAGTGACGAAGTTGTATTTTTGTGGTTCTTTTACTTCCCTTCCCTTCCATTCTTCTTTTTTCTCATTTTTTCCCACTCTGTCCCTCTTCCATCTTTCAATAATTTATTCTATGTGCAAGTTTATTTGTCTCTGACCATCTATTCCTCTGTCTGCAATGATCTGTCAATTTGTCAATCTGTCTGTACCTAGAATGTATGTGGTCTGTTCGTTAAAGTTCCTTTCCCCTTTTTCTTCAAGTTTTGTTCCTCTAATATTTCACTATTTATCATTCTCTATTCGGAAACTGTTTATAAATTGTGACTCATAGTTGTAAGATCTCTTTCTTTTACCCGCCCATAGCGCTTAATATGTTTTATCTTTTCTATCGCTCTCTCTCAAAATTTCGTACCTTTAATGTTTTGAGTTTTCTCAACCAAATTTCTCTTGGTCACTCCATCTCCCCTCACTCTCTTTCTTTTTCCTCTCTAACGTCTCTCTCTCTCTTTCCCTTTCTCCCTTCTCGTCCTTCTCTGTCTCCCTCTGTCTTTCTGTCTCTCTCTCTCACTCTCCTTTTCACCCTCTCTCTCTCTCTTACCCTGGCTCTTTGTCTCTATCTCTCTGTCTCACTCTCTCTTCCATCTCCCTTCTCTTCCTCCTCATCTCGCCTTGCGCTCTCTTGAGGTAGCCTTTTCACTCTCTTCCCTTCTCTCTTTCTTCCACCTCCTTCCCCCTCTCTCTCTCTATTCCCCTCTCCTTCGTCCCCCTTCTCTTAAGATGTTTCACAGTCTCTGTCTACAATTATGACCCATCTCTTCCTCTTTGTCAACTAATATAATCCAGCAACCCCTCGAAATGTATATTTGATTTCTACCCTTGCCAATGTGTCATGTGCAAATAGAATCTACGCGCCTTTAATCTCCATGACAGTACATCTCTCGAAAAAATAAAATACCTTGGAAAAGAATAGAATCGCACCATGCCCTTTGTCTTCTAGGTGACCTTACTTTAAAGTTGATTCACAATTAATCGCATTGAGAAAATACTTTCTAGCAGATGAGTTCCCATAGCGAAAACGTCACACTTTAGATTTGATTACTTGAAAATGTGCCTGCACCAATGAAATAGAAAGTATTCATTTCTCAACGTTATCTCCACTCTCTTCCTACGTCCCCATTCATGAGTTACTTTTAGTAGTCTTCCCGAGGCATCATCATCAACACAGCTTTTGTGCGTGTATGGTAGCTTTGTGGAGCTCAGCGTAAACAATTCCACCAATTTTTCAATGTCTCGCTATTTTGTTGTTGTACTTTCGCCTTTTTGGTTGCTGTGCGTAATTATACTGATGGAGGACGCTTTACTATTTCATTTCAGCTAATTGCTTTTCTCTCCACAAAGCCCCATTCTTTCTGTCTGCGCCATATTTTGCTCATTACTTTAGACTCCTTTTCAATAGGTGATTAGCCTAGTGTCACTCACTAATAAATAATTTCCATCGAAGCTTTGTATTCTTCCTTTTTTCGCACCAAAAATGAGAGCATTCAACTCATATTAAAGTACAATTCTCAAACAACATTTCAGAATAGCAAACCGGGATGCTCGGATCAGGATGTGTATTTTGTGGAATTGTAATAATATTTTCTCCACTTTCGATTTATCCACCCTAATTCAATCACTATCATTAATTAGGCTTATAGGAGTATGAGACTGTGAGGATGATTTAGAAGTAACATCAGACAGAATATAAATGTGATGAATATGAGTTAGATCTTAGTAAAAAGGAGATACCAGCTGAGTGAAATTAAAGAGTATGGGTGGTATTCTCATAAGTTCAGCTGTGACTAAGTCTAGACTCAACAAGAATCTTAGTTCACACTTCTATGGAATGCTAGGTTTCATCTTCCTCCTTCAATAATCATGACAAAGATAATCTACCAAAGACTTTGTTGAAATTCAGTTCATACTCATATTATCTTTTTCTTCCCATTTCATTGCAAAATTATTTTTTTGGACACTTTTCATTAAAGGATTAAATAATATGTACAGGGGAAATAAGTTGGCAACTGGAACTCCATAAAAGTGTGGACTAACTTAGTACGCGCTCACTTAGTACGCGCTACCGGAATACCACCCTTTGACCTTTAAATGATGGTGTTTATGAAACAAATGAAATTAAACAATTTTAGAGATAACGTAAAAGATGAGTATAAATTAAGATGAGGAAAATGTTAATAAGTAATAATGAAGAACATCACGCATAAAGATAAGAACAATAAAATCTGTAAAAGTAAACATAAAAATATAGGCCTAAGGGAAGAAGAAACAAAAATCAAAGGACAACGAAACCAAGCTTTAAAAAAAAAAAGCTTGAGATATTGATTTTTCTAATAACCCAGCTATTCTGTATGGTTAGCTTCTCTTTGCTTTGAAATATGCCAATATTCTAATTAGTTATTCTTTGGAATGATCGAATGTACATGACCAAAAAAATGCAATGAAAATTATACTGCAAGACTTAAGGATTAAGAAATTCCAGAAGACGAAGACAAAAAAGCAATTTCTATGATTATCAAACAAGCAGTCTACTACTGTACCATGGATTACGATGACCAACAAGTGGTATGGCACCATTTTCTGTTTCAATCATTCAAAGGCGACCCAAAAACTTGCATCGGCCGGGAATCGAACCCGGGTCACCCGCGTGGCAGGCGAGAATTCTACCACTGAACCACCGATGCTTCACGTTTTTAAAGATACAAAATAGAAGATTCTTTATTACCGCTATATACAAATAAACGTATATTAAATATCATTTTCAAAGTAAGAAGAAAAATTAAAGAAATAGATTATTCATATGCTGCAAATTAATGAGCTGAGTATCTTTATTGGTGGCAGGCGACATGATTTCTGCTTTTAATATTTCGGCGCCATTTTTGATTTGCTTCGTCTCATTATTATGCGTCCCTAGGCGACCCCCACCTCGACATATTTGAATTTACCTACTTTTTTATTGACTGCTTTTCCCCGTACTATTTTTTTCTCCAATAACGACCTCTTTTCCAATCTTCACGTCCAATATAGGTTCCATTTAATTCTATTTTTTAATCGTGATTCAATCACTTCAGAGGCATATTTTTTTTCTGATCCTCTACTTTTCATTTTCTTCTACTCCTTCAACACTTCATCTTGATTTCATCTTCATTTTCATATTTGATTTAAAGATTTTTTGTTGGATCTACGAACAAAATATCATAACAGAGCTATTGAACATATCATCACGTAAGCAAGATTAAAGTTTTGATAAAGGGCCATGAATTTGGTACAAATGAACACACTGGAAGCAATTTTACAATATTCGATGATCGTTGTCGCGGTTGAAATCGAGTCTAAAGTGATGAAATTGTAAAAAATAAACTCTTTATGTTGTAAAGCTCCCTCTCAAGACTGATATTACTTTAGCTTTATAACAATGTTTCTTGACTACACTCGACCAGCTTGCTATTCCCGTTTGGAAATTATATATCAAGCTGCATATTCTTGGGATTTTTATAGTCGCAGCCACCATGGAATGGCCTTAGATACTATTTGAAATATTTGAAATTTACCGGGAGCACCGGTAAATTTTGGATTATTCAATTTCTCGAAAGCAGAAGTGTTTTTGGGGCTCAATTGTCCAGTGCTTATAATGAATCCACAGGGGCATCCAAATATATCATTTTTTTAAAAGTATTACTATCCATCCAATTTTCAACATTTCCCAAAACTTTGCATTACCTTTAAGTACTGTTGCCGACTTGGTATTTTATAGTAATTTGCCAAACATCTGAAATATACCCCTTTCTCATGTTTTATTTTGATTATAATGTATCATGATATCATCATTTTCGCACAAAAGTACTATTTCTTTCTACTAATGCATGTAGGACAGGTTATGATTTGCAAATTATACAATTAGCGTTTATTACTGAAGCGGGTTCCCTTTTAAATAGTCATGCCCAACCTCCGCAAATAGGATCATGTTCACGGACAATTCATGCCCCTTGACCTTTAACCTTTCAACTCTGTCCCATTGAAATCAGGTTTCCTATTTTCCAGTTGGCTTCAAACTCCGGCAAGTGTAAAGTCATTATGGCAATGTTAAGTAGGAATAACCGCAAAATAATAATTCCCTTCTCATTCTCCGCACAACATAGACAGGACGAAATAAAATGCCATGCTCGATTTAACGTCAACAAAGGCGAAGAATTGAAATAATTATTTTTACACTATTGACTTCTTCAATCTACCCCCTCCCCCTCTCTCTTTCTCTCTCTCTCTCTCTATCTTATTCTCTCCTGCTTTTTCTCTGTCTCTATCGATCATGTCAAGCTTAAACGTGTACAAGTTTGATGCAATTCTTAGATTGTCCAGATTTACTTGTGAATGGGAAAAAAATATTGTTTTTGTGATCGGAAAGCAAGGGTATATGTTTGCCATTCATACATTTTAGATTAGTAATAAAAACAAATAGGATATCGGTATATATAAAAAATATGGGATTTGAAATGATTTTGTCTATAATGTAGAATTATAATTTAAGGACAAAACTTGTTCAATTACCTCTCTGTAGCCTATGCATTATGTTTGTATATGTTATTTGCAGGATTAATCCATTTTAACCCTCCCCCCGCACTCTCTCTCACTGTCTATCCTTTCCTGTATAATTCACCCCCTCATGTTCTCATCAGCTCTCTGCTTTTTCCCGTTAATTCTCTTTTCAATTCCCTTTCTTCCCTTTTAAATATGAACATCATTATTTTCATTTTACTATTCCCTCAACTTTCCCCCCTCTCTTGATCTTGTCAAGCGTTAAAGTTTAGAAGTTTGGTGTAGTATTTAGATTGCCATGATTTGCTTGTTAGTGGGACGAAACTTGTTTTTGTGTTTGGAAAGTCTAGGTATTGGTTTGCCATTCATGAATTTAAGATTCCTATTTAAAGACAGGAAGAACATAAAATCGATACGAGCTGATTTATTCCAAAACGAAAGTTCGTCTAATGGAGAAATTTAATTTAAAGGCGAAACTGTGTCCCATTAGCCCTCTGTATAATATGTCTTTATTTATGTATGCATGTATGGAGTTTGCAGGAGTAATCGACCTCTTGAATCTGCTTCCCCTTTGCTTATCTCGCAGTGTTTCTCATCAACCTTCTGTTTCTCACTCTCACTCTCTCTTACTATCCTCCTTCATTATGAATATTCTATTGATAACATTTGTCTAATCTTCCCCTCTCCCATTTACTCTATTCTAAAGTCACCTTTTGCTTCTGTTTCTCCCTGTTGATGTCTGGCACTGTGTATCTCCTCTCTCTCATACTTCCACTCCGCCCATCACGCATTATTTATACTCTACAAGCACGGATATCCGATATACACTTGACTCTCGAGTGTCAATAATTAGCCTTCCCAACCACCGCGCTCAACCCCCATCAGCCGACCCTCTCGCTAGCCGGCTGGGGACGGGTAAACATCCCCGATCGCATCCGGTGCGCGCGACTCCACTCCAAGATGCAACGCTATCAGGTATTGTTCCGCCGCGGCGCCCTGGCTTCATGTTATACCATGGTTATACCGGTCTATATCATGACTCAAAACGTCTCAACAGCTGGATAATGAGGGACTAACGATGTTTTCTCCCTCGCTTCGTTTACAAATTTGAAGAATAATAGTCCCTTGACGCGAGGGGAACTTGATAGTTCATCGTCACTGATGTCTGATTGAAGGGGAAGACGAAAGCGAAGTGACTTGATACCCACTGCCCGTTCAGTCAACAACTCTGTTTTCCATGTCCTTGTCAAACTTTGCACGATTTCGGTATTTCCGCTCCTCTTCTGCCTTTTAAGCTGTCGCCCGCATTAAATGATTGCATCGAAAAATGTGTGCCTTTGTCGAGCAGACAGCTAAAATAATTCGTTCCACAACCCTTCCATTTATATCTATTAATTTCACTTTGCCTTGTTTATAATTATGTTTAATGCCCAGTTTATGTTTTAAGAGAGGGAAAAGGGAGCACTGAAATGTTTGCTTTGTTTTTATTTCACACACACACACACACACACACACACACACACACACACATCTTGTTTTTTTGGGGGGCGGGGGGATCTATTAATAAAATTAAAATTGTTGAAGTGATTGATTTTGATGTGGATTCAAATCAGCTCACGATTCCATTGTATCGTACGCACCTACCAGCTGTTTTGTGCCAGGCTATTCATTTCCGATAAATTTCATTACATGCACTATAATTCGTCTTATAATTTCGTGATTTGCACGATGATATATCTTTTAAAGGTCATTATTTGCACAATAATTCATGTTGTGATGCTTAATATTCGCGGTTGAAAGCCAGGAGATATGATTGAAAGGTGGGAAGAAAACAACCAGAACAAAAAGTATGAACATATTAAAAGAAGAAGAAAAAAATTATAATGAAAAGAAGGGATGCCAATTCTAAAGCATTTACGGATTAAAAAGGGGCAGGGGATATCTGGACCCGGTTTCATAAAAATTGTCATCAATAACAAGATACCATAATTGTTATAGGCTACTGAAATCCTTACATATTTTGATTGGCTATGAGCAGATTTGTTGCACTTGTTATTGATGACATGTTTTATGAAACAGGGCCCTGAACAGAAAAAGGATCTTTCGACTGATCAATCAAAATAATAACGATTAGTAGTTTTCGGGTGAAATTAGCCAATTCAGGAAGTGAATAAAATATTGCATAATTGTATTTGTATGTATCATGTGGTGATGATTTGATTGTAATTCTCTTCGATCAATTTGGTAACTATTGATAAATGATGATAACAATTTAAAACTGCTCAAAACAGTTCAAAATATATCAGAACCTCCTCTTAAAACCCTTTTTTTAAAAAACATCTCAACGTGCATACTGTAACTACTATAATTCTTATCTTCAAGGTATTGAAATTCCTCTTCATAATTTCCTGTCTGATGCATTAACTTTCGTTGCATAAAATCGTCTCTTTGTTAATTTGTGATCACGTATCTGCATTAAATAATACTTATTAAGTCTGATTCAGATTAATCAGCTTAAGAGCCACTCGTTAATAAATGTTTCCTTTCAAAGAGAGAGGTTTACATATATATTGTAAGAAAGAGAAAGAAAGTGAGTAAGAGTTGAATTACGATCGCTGAGAGGAAATTTTAGGATATGAAAATAATGCTTAGGATTACAATAGATAGCACTACAACTTAGAGAAGAACAAAATACTCGAATTTCAACACTATAGTATATGTAATATAATTTATTATGTGTATCTTCGAGCTCTATACTGAGGAACTTGATAATGATAAATTAATTTTTATTTCGCTCGTAATAGATTATTCAAATCTATTTCATCCAGAACGGCCAATGTTACTTGTTATCTGTATTTTAAATTTAGAGCATACGAGACACCTATAAATACGTAAATATTTAATAACAATTATCAGAAAATATATTTGTTATCAATACGAATTAAAATACATGCAAGAGTACAGACGTGTCCTCGTTTCATCTTAACTACATACCACATCCGCTTGTAGATGACCCCACCCCTCTATCCCATGGCGCGTGGCTGATCTACCCCCATCTCCAACCCCTACACACCCCTTCTGTCTGGTTGGTATCGATCTGTTTCCAACCAAGGCCAAGTCCAAGATACAATCGGAGTGGGCCTCCCCAACCGTGAACTGTCGTTTCCGTTCTCGCCTGGATACGTGGGCGGTACGATTCCAATCAAAGTTTTCTCCCAAACCGACGTATAAAAATACGACCCCTAACATAAGCAGACGACCAAACAACACCAATTTTCGTTGTTAATGTTTTCCGCCACGACAAAAGCCGTCCTTGGTCTAAGTGCAAGTCTTTTGTTGGTGATTCTCACGCAGCGTTGTAATCGTGACTTGTTGACGCCGCGAAGAGTAATTTAAATGTTGTTGTTTCCGTCCATGCAAATTTTGTTATAGCCCTACTTTCAGAAGAACCAATAATATTCTTCATATGAATTTTATGGCCCAAATGACATTGATCAAAGAATTCAAAAACGATATCTTAATTTTCGTTTGTTTTAACATGATTGCCTGCGTGGAATTCCTTTCATTAAACATTTATCGACATAGAACAATCTTCCCCACTTGAAGGGCACCTTCCTCAGGCCTATATTTGCTGTCATTTTGTATTGCGTCATGATTTTTCACAACATGCAATAACTCGAGATATTTTGCAAATCCATTGAGAAATTCCAATGCATCACCAGTGGTGTACGTAATGAGAGGGCAAACTACCGCGCGTAACCACGGCGCTCGCTCGCTCGCTGATACCCTTCGCGATGCATGAACACAATCGAATGCATGGGAAGCGTTGTGCAACAGCACAAGACGATGCACAGCCAGTTAGCATCGATTCGTTAAATTGTTTAATTCATACAGGTGCTAATTACTTCATGCTTTGAGCTAGCAGACGACATCCAAAAATAATGAGTAAAAGACCCGTCTAGGCGCACACGCGCGTACGATGACGTAAATATTAGTCTTAGGGCTTGGTTGAGCATTCTTCAGAAGTATGACTTCACTTGCTCGCCTTATTGTAAGCTTGGTCAGTTGTGCATTCTGTCTGTACGTAAACTAATGTACCACTTGACCTAACAACTTATTACCCATTACGAGAAACAATATCTACGTTGCTTATAGTGACATTACAGTATGTCGCTGAATAATGATACATTTGTGTTGATTTTAAGCCTGCTAAGTCACACTAAATTAAGCCCAATGCTTTTGATGTATCCTCTGCTTCCAATAAAGTCATAAATAACTTCCATCGTTCTTAGAAATAAAGGAATTAGATGAAATTCTCCAGATTTAAAGTGTTCGATTTCCAATAATAAGAATTATGCCTAAGTTGATATCCTTTTCGTTACAGTTTTATTTCAATCCAACGGTATCATAATATTGCGGTCCTTTTCGAGTAAGAGTAAGAAAGTAAGCAATTCATTTTTTTTCTTCAGAAAAGTATTTAATAATAAAGGGTTTAATATAAGAAAATTGATTTATAATGACGCATAAAGACTTACCCATATCATTTCAAAAATTTAAACTGTTAGATTCCTATATTAGGTCTCTCTGTAATTGGGAAAGTGAAAGTTAGAACATACCAATCATTATTTTTTAGTCAGATTTATCAGATGGCAAAGTGTTGACCATGCTAGTAATACAGCTTTGAAGAAGAAATACTGCACCGAGGCGGATCATAATAACGGCGTGCGTCGAGATAACCAAATCCCACTGTCCCATTAGAATGATTTTCAATGCAGGAATAATAAAGTAAACGATCTATAACACTGATTACTTTTGCTCTCTAACGATGGAAGTATTGATTAGTCGCAAACTGAAGGTGTCATCTGTTTCTACATTTGATTTCATATGTCAATCAACATCTTTTCACAACAATGTTATCGATCTAATTACTTAAATATACCTTTTGGTAAATATATTGTCATTTCAATAACGAGGGTGTTTGTGAAAGAACGAAGTGTTTTTAAAGTTGTTAAAGGTAATACAAAGTTATGGTATGGGTCCATGAATTTTGGTTAAAATGAACACATTGGAAGCATATGCGATCCTATAATACTCAGTGATCGCTGTCGCGGTCGAAATCGACTCTAAAGTTATGAAGTTGTAAATAATAAACACTTTATGTTGAATAGCTCCCTCTAAAGGTCAATATATTAATGAAGATATAAAACAATGTTATTGACTAAAATCGACCGATTACCTATTCCCGTTCGAAAATTATATACGACAACTACATATTATGAGATCGTCATGGTCGCAGCTACCACTGTATGGCCGTAGGAGCTTTTTTAAATTTATCAAAATTTACCTGGAGCACCGGTAAATCTGTATATTCAATTTTTCTCGAAAGCAGAAGTGTTCTAGGGGCTACAATTTCAAGTGCTTTCAATACATCGATAGGTGCATCCAAATATAACAAAATTGTAAAGAATCACTATCCACCCATTTTTCAAAATTTCCCAAAACTTTGTAATACCTTTAAGTTTGATTACATCTATCGGTTTCCCTCTCTACCACCTTCCTGTGCATTGAGAAAACCTAATTAACACTTTTAACCGTTAAAAGGAAAGAACAAGACTTATCATTAGAACACAAATACTTGAAATAGTGGTTCAAATTATTCTCATTATTTAGTAAGCGGAAACATCGTCATGGTAGAAAGAAAACATAAACATATGCGGATGACCTTGTGAGAAAAATCAATATTGTTTTAGTCAATATTGTGTATCATTTGATCCCTTTTGTTTCATCTTTTCATCAACCCCAACTTAAAGGCTTTATCGCTTTACCATTATCCATTGTCAATATAAAGCAAGTAACGATATACCCACATTGGAGCCGCGGCGCCGCGTTTTACCACTCTGGTACAGGAGATACCACGTGACACTTGCAAAGGCGTGCACTGCGCACCGCCGCGTTTGCCTTACCGCACCATCGATGGGGTGCAACCTTTCATCACTAAAGTGGGATCTCGTGTTGAAAAGGCCCGTTTTTCCCGCTGGTTGGCCCTCTATAATCACCCCCTGCGATGGCTACCGGTCAAGGTCGAGGAGAGTCGGTGGGATGTAGCCAAGCAGTCAGCCGATACTGAGCTTTTTATTGATCAGAATGTTATTTATATGCCTTTGTTGTTATGTCTTGCACATTTTGAAGGTTCTGCATCAGTTTCTGTTTTTGAACGAGGCAATGAGGGCGCCATAATGAAGTTCAAGTTCAAACTAGGAGTAGTTTAGATTGATCCATCCATAATCATTGGATATCTTGTTTACAATGAGGTGGAGCACATTTTATTCTAAAATAACAACATATTACTCTTTGTTACGTCACTGATATACATCTTCGGAAAGCAGATGCTTAAGATGCATATCACCTATTTGACCTACGCCCTGCAACATGAAAAATTACCATTTAATCGTAGAAATCTATCGTATCTCTCATCTTGCTGCAATAATTAGTATCACACCGTGCTTTTCACCAATCTGTAACATGAAATTAATTGCAAGTTACTAACCACTGCAAATTAACAATAATTTGAAGGAAATTCGATCAATTTGGGGGATATACAATAAATTGTAATTTGTATAGTATTACAGTGATTACAGGGCCCAGATACTTTGAAAGGTACTAAATTTATATATATTTTGCCTTCGGAGATAACGAACGATAAGGACTGATTTTGATTACCCTATCAAGCTAGATCCTATTACACGAAAAACAAGTCGCATGTTACTGGAATGGAATAGGAAATGGTAAACGCTGTCTCCGTGACCAAGTATGAGTAAGGATTAATGGGGCGTGACTTATGATATTTCCGACTCTTGTCAAACGCATTTCCTTTTAATAATCAGCAGCACAATCGAAGTTTTATGAAAGCCACATCCCTGCCCACAGCGAGAGTATCACAATTGCAATCAGGACAAAAATATTTCCCCAATGCATAATCAAAACGGTAGCACAACTCCAAGAATCCCCCCCTTTTTTTATCAATTTCGGTCTAGCCCACATAATGTTGCATAATTAAAATTGTTATGTCACACAATCATGTTTGCGTGTTAATTGGAAGAAAAAGAATTCGATGAGAAAATCGTGTTTTTTTGTATTAACCAGGGCATTCAGAAGTGCTTTTCTTTTTATACATCGCATTCTGAGAACCAAAACCAATCATTTCTGAATGTGTTGGGTGACCTTGTGTGGAGGATATTGAATAAATTCTCCGATAAATTGTCAGCGAGTTTCCAAGTCGTTGCCTAAATCAGAAACCGAAAAGAAAAGTAAACGAAATGGCAATACTAATAGAGTCCCACCTCACTGGCAATAGCGTGACAATTATGTCAGGGGGTTGTACGTTTGAACAGAAGGGAAGAGGGAGAGAGAGAGAGGGAGAGGGAGAGAGAGAAAGAGATAGATAGAGAGAAAGACAGGGAGAGAGA